>JAQGAD010000625.1:0-32412 GCA_034696625.1 Isotomurus palustris | reverse complement strand
TTTCGAGCATTGATTTTCCGATCATTTTGGACTTGGGGGTGAATGCATACTTAGCTGTAAAGGAGGCTTTTGGATTTCTGCCTCACCTAAGAAAAAGAGACACATTGGGACAGTGCGTAGAGAAGGCCTTGTCGACAAATAAATCTGTAGGTGGTTTGAGTTTGTTTTTTTGTACGAAGGGAAACACAATGGGAAGCCACGTAAGGAAGAAAAAATGAAGGTGTTGATTCAAAAGCCAATAGGTCAGTCTGTGTGTGTGTGAATTTGATTTATTGACAATTGACAGTCACTATCAATGCAGTTTGTGGCCTTCCTTAAATGCCAAAGTGAAAGACCTCAATTCTCACAGGAGTTTGTTGCAGAACTAATTATGTTAAATGCATTTAATCATTAGTTCTTATCAATGCAGATTTGTGTCTACGAACTTTAGTAAACGGAATGTGAAACTTTATTTTAAATTAATAATTAGGGCTGTACGTGTTAAAAGAATGTATGCTACACAAATATCTCTCAACTTTTCAATTAGCAAAGCGATAACTTCCAAGCTAGAAACATTGTATTCAATTAAATGTACTGCACAAAAAACATCTTTCGTCCATAATGCTTAATTGATTGCAACTAACACTTGAATTTTGATTATTTAGTTATACAAAAGAACTAACGTTAATCAGGGCAGATATGAAATGTGAAATGGATAAGTGGACAGCTTGTCCTGTGTCATGTTTTTAATTCCGTTTCTTTTAATTGCCTTCAAAATGTCCAGAAGTTTTTACTTCAGCATTTCAAGCGACATGCATCGCAATCGTTTGCATGTCACTTATATTCCTCTGCTCTAGATTTCACTTTCACACGACTCAGGTTTATTGCATGAATACACAGAAATGGCGAGGGTTTCACGTAACACCCTAATATCCTGGCTTGTGCTTGCCATTAGGGCAAATCTATTAAGTGTTGCTCATGTAACAAAGAAATACTCATGCAAAGCAAAGAGAGCTGGGAGTTTGAGTTTGCGAGACGGTGGCTTTCCACCTTTCACCGAAGTAGGTTAGGAGGTTACACTTTCCTCCTGGAAAGTCTGACAGGTCAGCAACAAAACAATAGAGCAAAAAACACACACACACACACAAAGCTGGCGTAACTCTTTTCTTATGAAAGGTCTCGGACTGAAGGGTAGTTGTAAATCATCCGGCCTATGAGATGATTTATGCCACTCAATTTCCGATTAATTTGGGCCAATGATTGCTCACTATTTATGACTTTCTAAGAATATCCTATTGCAATACCATTAATATAAGGCCTGGAATTACTTATGTGTGCCTGTGGGAGACTGTGACCTTAGACTTAATTTTAAGGAATTTATTACAGGTGTAAAGTAATCAGGTAATTAGCGATACAAGAATTTGCATAAATGTAATTAATTTAGGAGAGGCATTTGCATAAATACGCGTTATGTGTTATATATATTTTAAATAAACACGTCTGCACTGACAGCGTTAGTTCTGAAGGTTAAGTTTACTTTAGAAGTTAATGTATTCAATGGACTTGAGAATTTATAATGAGTTCCCAAGGGGTAATGGATTATGGTGACAAGTTACAAGGATTTACAAGTGACAAGAAGTGGTGGATAGCTTTTCCTACAAGGTGAAGTTGAATTTCCTACATTAATAATTCATGAGTTACTTGCAGCAGGTCACACAGGTGCGGGGAGGAAGGACAGGGAATTGAAATTATTAGGAATGTGCGAAGTAAGAGAAAGTTTTAGTGTTTGTAAGAATTAGTGTGCAATCTCAGCACAAATGGTGTGAACGGAGATAACCTAGCTCTAAATCGGGAGTTGGTATTGAGAGCAAAAATTCCTCCTTTTCGTAATAATTCTGAGGGAGAACAATAAAAAATGGAGGAAGCTTGAGTTCAGGGTTCGAATAATACCACTTACCAAGCACTTTTACCATCACAGTGGTAACATTAAGTGCAAAGGTGGTATTAATGTGATCAAATGGTATCAATTCCTAACCATGGAAGGATAGGGAGTTGAGTAGCATTGCAGGATACATAGATCCCATTGATCACATTAATACCAGCTAGTGCTTGATGTTTTAAACCGTTGTTTATCAATTTATAACACCAATTGATAACGTTAACAGATTACCACTTCGAACCCTGCTTGAGTTATTGCCTGTAACTGTGTAACGTAATGGGGAGAGTGCCTATTCTGGAGTGTCCTATTTTTTGGCTCGTGAAGGTCTTTCAGGCGACTCAAAGTGCATATTAAACTGGGAAATTTATTTCCAGGAGTGATTTGTGTGTCCCTACGATGTACGACATGCAGTCATTCATATCTACTGGAGACTCTAGACTCACTGAGATTGAGTTGTCATCCCAGGAATCCTGAATATTTCATTGCCGTCGGTGAAGGAGAAAGTTTAATTTGTACCTGTCAAACATTCGCCAACCAAAAGGGTTATTTTTACTTTTACAAAATGTAATTTTACTTTTTATTACAAGGCTTTCAGAAAAATGGGTGGAGGAAAGTATAGGAATGTATTTAGTATGTAAATTGGTAATATGAAAATAACTGTTATTATGTAATGCATAATTGCAAAGAAATAAACTGAAACAATTTAAATTCACGTTTCCTTTCGTAAACTGCATATGATTGTTAGGCCAGCGAGGTATGTTATTTGAAACATAAATATTGTGATTCCATTGAGATTTCTAATTTAGGAACATATGTGAAACTTGCAATTATGATTTCCACAAGGTCAGTCAAACTATAAAGAGAAAGTAGAAAGCAGATTTGTGGAACAAGCGTCTTCTAATCTGTAAGAGGTTGTGTACATTGTGTAGTGTTTGTAAACTCCTTCAGTAATCAGCAGGAAATAACATGTCATTAACAACAAGTATAATGGCTTTTCATCATTCTCCGTTGACTTTGCAATAAATTGATTTTTTGTGAAAAAGCACTGCTTCTGTGTGTGTGTGTGTCAAAGGGAGTGAAAGTGTTCCTAGAGCAAACGAATAAACAAGAAAAATGCGACTGATTTGACATACACCCACAATATATATTTGTGTTTCTCTTTAAATGAATCTGGAGCTATACAGTTGGCTTTGCTCTGCCTGACAGAGTCCTTGAGGTCTGTAGCCATTAATGTGGACGAATTGGTATTTCGCATGTCAAAGTGGAAGTCATCTCAGGCTTGCCACAATTCAATAGCAGTCGTCGTAGCTTATTTACCCCTTTCAACGTAGTCAGGAGGAAGTTACGCCATCGACATGACTCAAATCTGCGTGTTTTATTATTTTCTGCGACTGTGAGACTACTTATAGGCAACTATACTCAATACTTCTTCCACCTTCCTTAAGTGCTGACTCACATTCCTGCTCTACATTTCACTTCCTAGATGCGTTTTTATCCTTCTGCCCTGAAAATTTCACTTTCTACATTTTTATGCAAAATTATCTTGACACATGCAATATTGCGAGTTGATCTAAAAGTCTAAAAGTCACGGCTTACAGGTTTACACTGGTAATGCTTAAAACTTGCGAGTAAATGGCACAAGATCTAGTTCATCATTAATCAAGAATGCTAATCTCTCAGCTAAGCTTGATAATAAGTTCATATTTGCAATCATGCAGGTCATTTGTAGGTTCTTAAACTTCCTAAATTCTAAATTGTACTTTCATAGTTCCATTTTTAACCGATTAACTCCCCAAGTGGTTTCCTTTGGGAAGTGTGGTATGTTCATAAAAGCACAAAATATGGCCAACTTTTGTTTGTCTTTATGACAAATTATATGGATTTTTGAAAGGGGAAAGTAATGATTGTGTTTCTGATCATGTTGTTATACTTTTACTTTTTAATCTGAAGTAATCTCGTATACAATGGGAAATCGATTGGCTGTCAATTGAGTGGTGACCCATATACCAATGTTCGGAATTCAGAGTAGATTACGAATGGTGGTGCATTTTTAAGTGTCGGTCGGACTAATCCATTTGGATAATAGTTTATGGTAAGTAGGATGGATGGATAGAAGGAGGTTTGTGGATCCTTATGCGTTAGTATGTTAGTAGCATAGCGAATTCAACTCAACCTTTGCCATTAGTGGAGAATTCGGCTGATAAAATATTAAAAGAATGAAGAATACGATTCAATAAGTTATATCGGAATGTCCGTCCAGTTTTCTATTTGCTTTAGGGCCACGGAGACGATCGATTACCCTCATTCGACTTGAATGTGAGTGGAGGACAGTAAAAAGAGAACTTCAAAATGTTTTGATACTCGAAAACTAGAAACAATGTCAACTCTCCGTGAAAGATACTTAAAGACAAATAGTTTGAAGTTGTCCGTGCATCAATATGTGGTAATGAGTCTAGTGCAAACATTTGCATTTATCAGTCAGTATTGCGTACATTCGTGTTTTCATTTGAAAGAAATGTAGGTTTTTATGTATTCACATAAAGTTTAGCAGTTGAAGGTTTTCGGACTACTTGTTACACTTTTTGGAGTATACACTTGTATTCCTACCAATTTCATTCGTTATTACACTTCAACTATTGAATAACTTCATGCGACAAGTGTGCCATGCTTAGTAACGTGTCTGTCCCACAATTATAACCTGTTACGGCATCATGTACTTCAATCCAAATTCAAACTTTAAAATTACAAAGTCTGTTACGAATTTATATTTACCGAAATATCCAAATTCAATTAAATATTAACTGAAACCTATCTTTAACATATAAATACATTCCCCCAACATAAATGCACAAGAATTCAGATTTTTCAAAACTCAAAAAGTACGAGTGCAGAAATATTTTCCCAATTTGAATTAAGAATTAAACTACTTCCAACACAGCTTGAATAAGAAAAAATCTATTTCGGTTTTCGGTATAGAAAGAAATTCAAATGTCTCACAATAAAAGCAGGTGTAGTACTAAGATTCCATGTGCAGTGGAAGAAAGTGTAATTTGATTACCTGTATTAATTCACGCACCCTTGCCGTTGATTTTCATTCAGTCAGTCTCACTCAAATTTATTATAGCACGATTGTACACAATAAATCGTATAATTTTAATCCAAATCCTCGAGTTGCAATTTGTAATCTCACGAGTTTCATTCCCATTCAGCCTTGACGAATATCCGCACTTCAAATTATGAGAATTTCAGGTACAACGGTACAAATGTTCACTTTCACGAAGAGAGAGATGGGAGAAAACTTTCCCCAGCAGGTTTAATGCAGCCGAATATTCTGTTCAAGTTCAAAACACGTTGGAGTCCAAGCAGAAGAAATTATGTGAGGTTTGTTTCGTCGATTTTGCTTTCTCGTGTTTTCCTTCTTAAACTGTTAGTTAGTCTCAAGTTAGTATAAGAAATAAGGGCGAAGAAAGTGGCTGCTTTCTCCTGAGTCTCCGCAGAATAACTGAATGAGACCAACTCTCCTGTGTTTGGTTAGCCACGCGTTACCTGCAGTAGGTCCATTGGGTACCGGAATCCGGGAGTTTTATGTTATAGTAATGATTGGGGGATAATCCGGGTACCCAAGGGGGTTACTTCCCAACCTTTAGTGTTCCTCATAATACCAACAGAAATGGATCAATCACTCTGCTTGCCAACTGCCGGTATGTAATATGCATGAATGTGTACTCAATGTAAAGAAGTCTCCCTTTAATACCAAAAGGAAGCTTGATGAATGAACGATCACCACAAATGTTCAGGTTTTGATTTATTTATAAATTAACACCGTGCCCTTAAAGATATTGGTACAAAACTAGAAAACAGCAAATAACTTACATTGTAGGTAGATTAACGTAGAATACTTAACATCACAATAATAGCACAGGTATAAATAGTACAGATTGGTCTTTATAAGCAACAGAGAAATGTGGAACGGGATTGGGGTAATAATGTTGAATGTAGGTGAAAGCTAACGTAAACTGGACAATGAGACAACTGGAGCTTTCTATTGTTTCTCTATATTCACAATATTATTTTGGTTTTACTAAAAACATACATGTTATTATGTCAAGTTAACACAGAGTCAGTGATTAACTGATTAGTGCCATAAATTATAACCAAGGAGAACACTAACTTTGATGGATGGAATGGAGTTCTAGGTATTATAAATACTGGGTTACGTGTTTTTCATACATAATTCAATAGTAATTGATGGCTGATAGTTTTGCTGCTTCAAGCTGAATGCGATTTGAATACTTGGTATGTTAACAATGACAAATAATTATAATATTTTAACACCATTTTATGCCTGAAGTCTTACAGCTAACTTTGTATATAAGTCTTGTATAGCACACAAAGATTCTAAATCTCTTTTAATACAAATTATCTATCACCTTTCTTCGATAACGTATGAAGATTGAAATGCAATTTTATCGTTATCTGTAACTTTAAGTTGTAGCTCTTAAATTCTTCGTGCTTTTATAAATGCCCGTGATAAATCATATTGCACCGCTAACCACTAAATCTGTTATATTCCTAGCTTTCTTTTTAGAGCTACAAAAATCTATGAATATTTGTAACAATATTGTACTGAATTTCTTGTTATCAAAATTAATTATTGGATATGCTTGTGCTACATATAAGTCTATACATAGATTAAGTACTGGGTTCATGAATAAGACACTCACAAGTAGAATTGCTCTTGATAAGTACATTTTGCACATGGATAAGTGATGGCTTACAGATATAGACGTTCTCTTTAAAATTATGACGGAAATCCAGCAATATAAATTATTTAATTACATAATATTATTAGTTTCGTCTAATGGAATACATATAAATGTCTTTCTTTGGTCAACGGTGAATGAATGTGGTTTGAAACTTTTGAAACTATCAGTTTGTAGCTAATAAGCTATTAGCTGTATGGTGAACTACTTTTGAGCTGAAGAATTATTCAGATTGTGTGCATTAGAGACTACAACACTGGTAATATTACTTTAGTGCTTGTTAGAAGAAGCCCCACTTCCAACAGAACCTGGAGCCCGAGTAGGTGGAACCGGACTTGCTGGGGGTGTGTGTAACCTTTGTTTCAAGCCGGAACCGAGTTTCAATGAAAGTTTTTTAGGAGGAGGAACAGGTGCGGGTGGTACTGGAGATTCTGGGACTGATGACGACGACTCACCACCACCAAATCCGCTTGATCTGCCAGATCTCACTTCTTTAATTGTTTGCCCACATTGATCGGAAGACGTAACATTCAAATGAGGACAAAATAAATACGAGACAGCAGAGTGGATGTGACAAGCAGTGGTGGGTGAACAATTGTTACATTCGACAGCGTGTGAAAGTGAATGTGAGAGGTTATTATACGAGCGTTGAAATGGACGGCACAAAGGACAAGTCACGTATCACATGAAAAGACAATCACAAAACAAACACAACAGGTTAGTTATCAATAAAAATGAAGAATATATCCACAAGATTGCTGTTCATTCTTAATCAGTCTTCCATGCAATCGCTAACGTCAGTCAGAGTCCCTAATTCTTTCATGAATAGGAGTTATTTTACTCTTCTGCTTTTTTCGCGGAAATACGAGTCTTTTCGCCTTTTCTGAAAACGCAAGAATTGAAACAACTGTGCAGTGCGTGATACTGTGACTAATGAAAATTAATATCGTTCTTGTCTGTTGTAAAGTTGAGGCTTGCTAAAACTATATCCATAAACAACTTAACAAACTATACAAAATGAAACAATACGGTACTAAACTAATGTCTACTTCTAGTTTGGAGTTCTAAAAATAATTCATCAGTCTTTCAAAAAACAAAATCTAAATCCATAAACTCCAGAATTCAAAACAGGGCAGTTGTCAACTATATCGGATTTTCT
This sequence comes from Isotomurus palustris, assembly GCA_034696625.1. Lineage (NCBI taxonomy): Eukaryota > Metazoa > Arthropoda > Collembola > Entomobryomorpha > Isotomidae > Isotomurus > Isotomurus palustris. The sequence goes on along the minus strand of JAQGAD010000625.1, from coordinate 24,572 downwards.
TTTCTTACCCGGTGGAGAAAATGCTGCTTCATTGTGAAATTGTCTCCTTCCAGACATCGCAGAATCGAGCAGCAATGCCGCTGAAAGCTGGTTAGATGAATTTGTTGAAATAGCAGTTATTGTAGATCCAGTCATTCGAGATGATGACGAGAAGCTTGTAACTACAAAATTGCTCATAATTTACGAATTTGGCCAAGATATAATTAGAAATAATTTGTGTTAGCTAAAATTTTTAGTTACCAGAGGCTCTGTTAGAGACACCTGGTTGAAAAGACACTGCAGGTAAAATAGGAGCGAAGACATTTGAAGCAAATCCTTCAAATGTCGTCCTGGATTTGTGGTTCCTAATGATTTTTGAAAGTGTGTCTGCTCTCTCTTCAAAACTGCAAACAAGTTCATATTATTTAAAAAGTTTGATTAATATTTATTTAAAATTGGATTACTAACTGATGCTTGAACATCGGAATGGAAGATCTTTTAGCTCGAGAAGCATTAATTGCTGTAGCTCGAACCAGCAGGGAAAGTACATCTCGCTCTACAATTGCTTCGTTGAATAAAGGACCAAAGTATGGAACCTAGAAACAACCGAACGAAATTGAATGCTGGATATTTGTTATTCTTGTCTCAACCACATGATAAATTACCTCGGGTTTTCTATTGATTTGAATTCGATACAAACCAAACTGCAGCGGATAAATTACGATGAGAACATCACAAAATTCAGTAGGAATTATATTTCTCCTATAGTCTCTTGAGTGCTCAGACCAAACTATGTGGATTTCATCATTTCCCAAATGTCTTGTCTGTTAAATATTGTTACATTAGAATAGAAACGGAATCCTAACATACAATTGAAAGATTGAAACCTTGACTTTACCTTTTGCAGCAAACTTTCTTCCGTATTTGATGGCATTCTTGTTGCCACATGAAATATCGTTTCAGTAAAAGATGTAGCAAAGTAGGGAGCTGTTTCTCCACTGCTTTTGTTTCTCTGCAATCCTCCCATAAATCCTGAGTGTGTTTCAAGTTCAACTTCCCATCCCAATCCTACAATTTACAGCATATACATAATTACAATTGTTTTACATTAAATGTTTACTCTGTTCAACAATTCATATTTGCTTATAAATCTACTTATATTTATATTATACCTGCAACAAAGTCTTCATACACTTCACTCCCTCCAGTGTTGGACAAAATTGAATGCTTATCTTCCTGTCCTTCAGCTACGTATATAACAGCAATTTTGTGCGTCTCTCGACATTTCTAGTCAAGCGAAATATATAATTATTCCCTGTAAATAATTGTACTGTTTACCCGAAAATCTACCTGAGAATCTAGATGTTTGAGGTCCCGCAAAAGTCTTTCGTCCTTTTGCAAGACATCAACTTTACTTCTTTTGTCCCATCCAGTAAATCCAAACTGACTGAACCATCTTCGACTAAGAAGAAAGTGTGGACCTAAGGCCGAATGAATACTTCTAGACGATTCAGCTAGTGACGGAAGGTCTCCGTGCTCGCTGGATAGATCTATTTCGGATTCGACACCACTCGAAAGTGAAACAGGAACGGCTTTCATTCTGCAGTGTGAAATAACAAATATATTTAAATAATTCCTCCTGCCCTTTCGGCACCGTGAATTTCAGACTTACGTTGAGTCGAGGTCGAATTTCATAAGAAATTCAAGTTCCGTGTTCCGCTGATTTACCACAGCCGACACTACGTCGTCTTCATTGTCTTGAGTTATAGTCAATGGAGGCTTCCAAGGGGTTGATAAAGGTTCCCCTACACGTAGCAAGCACTCCGGACTAGAGTGGCTTACATACCCCAACAACTGGAACATAAATTATACTTTTGAAATTCGGTTCATTAATCCATAATAAATACTGAATAAAAAATCTAACATCATCCAAATTGTCCATGTCATCCGCCGAGTTTTCAACAGTCGGCAAGACTCCAGCAGGTCGCCTCCGAACAGTTAATCTCGGTCCAAGTTGAGGTAAGAAATTGCCGGTCATTGTTGACAAATAAAACATATCTTCTGATTGATTAGGAGTCACAGGTACTTGTAATGGTATTTTCCCTTCTTGATGTTAAAAAAAGTTGTTCAGGTTATTAATAATAATACACAATAACTTTTTAAGTGAGTACGATTATACACTTAGAGCATTACCTTCGTTGGGAGGTGCTGCGCGAAGATGAGTACTGTCCCAACATGCTTTACCGCTAAGGTCTCGTAAGATTATTCGGACCTGAGTGGGAGAGGTTGTGTATGCAGATGTAATTCCAGCAGAGTTGTCCGTCGATGGAAGTTCAACGATCGACAGTAATGTATTGCTGTTTAAAGCAAACATCTGGAAGGAAAAAATTTTCATAATGAAAGTCATGACATTACGATTCCAATACTATATGATAATTGATTCTTTGGAGTACTACCTGAAGATTAGGGAGAGAGAAAATGTAAGTACTAAGCTCATCCAACTCCGAATTTAGTCCTGGCAGATCATCGTTCTCTTGAACAGTCGATCCACAGCGCGAAGAGCCATTAGATATTGGAAAGTGGCTCATTTGAGTCAGCAAATGCGTTAAAAGCTGTAGAATAAAACGAAGAAGTTTATAAAATGTAAAACGCATTACACATTAATTCGAAAAAAGACCGTATCAATACCGTTTTCGCAGCAAGTCGAACAGTTTCAAGATCTTGTTGAGGGGAATTTCCGTATTCCAATTTTGAAAAGCTGTCCTTAGTTAGTGTTTTAATGGCAGGATCGTTGATCTACAAAATCAATGTAAATGTATTTATAAATTATGATTTAGCATTAAAAAGAATATTACAAGTTTCACCTGTAAATCATCAAATGGAACACTTGGATCGAAATCCTCTAAGCTTGAAAGACTTCCGACGTTATTTGCACTGGGGGTTTGGAAACCTTTAGATGCCATGTGTAACACCTGCAAGTTTTTCCAACATTAATTGAATTGTAGACCGATGTCAGTATTAATATTATTGACAGGCACCAGTTAGATCTACCTCAAAAACCGCAGAAAGTAGCGAGGGAATTTTCTTATCAGTCGCAGATAGCATCACTTCTAACGGCAGTTTCATACACCACTCCCCGAGAGTTAGCATCAATGAAATTAGTAGCCTTTTCTCCGTTTCCACAGGCTTACCAGACGACCACGAAGAATTTTTTAGAGGCAAGGCTTGTTGTAGGCTCCATTTTAGTCCCTAATGTACAAAGAACAATTTCAAATTATTTATGCTCTATTTTTGAATGATTATCTAATACAAACTTACCAAAATAATTTTTGGTACAAGAGCAGGGAAATGTTCAGATACTTCGGGTGCAAAGTCAGCTAGCAAGAGGAGCAAATCGGACGAAATCAAAGCTACACTTCGATTAGCCACCTAAGGAAAAAAGGTAATTGTTTGCAAATCTTGTGTAAGGCTAAGTTGAATTGATGTTACCTTAACAGACGACAGAAGAACAGCCACAATGGTATTGATGCGAGAACTTCTGGCTTTATACTCCTCATGTTTGCTGTGAAAACCTGAATGTCTGATATCCATTAGTTCTCGGCAAAGAAAGATAGCCAGTGATTGAAGACATATCACCCTCGCGTGAGAGGTTTGTTCAGACTTAGCAAACTGAAGCAAGCAAGAAAATACGACGTCCTAAAAAGTAAACCACAAAATATTTTTAATCCGTTTTTTTCTAGTAAATATTGTTGCTTGTGTACATGTAAATACGGTACGATACCTTCGTAGGATGAGATGTTTGAGGCTGAAATTGTATCGAATTTGGCTTTAAAATCGGCAATTCTTTACAGACTTCAGCAACTGTAAGAACTGATCCCAGAATAGTCGCAGCTTCCATTCGAGGAGCCTAGCCAAAGACATTGTTTTATTTAAAAAGAAATGTTGGTGTATTATAGTACTGACATATATCTACCTTTTTCAAATCTTCACTAGTTAAAACGGAGTGGGCAGCTTGGCTCAAATCAAGGACCAAAAGTGAAAAACCAGGCAGCATTTTGGATATGAATTTGTAACCACACCTTTTCACGATTTCATTGATCATTTCCTGAGTAAGCATAATTATAAACAGTCAACAGATTTTGGGATGACACAGACAAGTTTAAAATAAAACACATACCTGCTGATTAGCTATGATTGTTCTATGAATAACGGCATAAAATGTAGTCAAGTATTCTTGGGTGAATGGGATATCTTGATTTGCCATTGTAATATCACAAAGTAAGGCACATGCGAGTACTTTACCACGATAATACTCATCAGGAAGCTCGAAAGACTAAAAAATTAATAACCACAATTGAAATAGCTGTACACTAAACACGTATATTAAAATGAACTTACCTCGAAGCACCAACTAGCAAACCCAGTCAGTGGAGGACACAGCTCAGATGGTTTTGGGGTAGCTAAATTATCTAAACTAACACCTTGGTTCTGTCGAATCTGTGTGGTTTAAAACAGTCAAGCTCAGTCCATGTTAAGTTACCTCTTAATGACTCAATTTACCTTGTACAAAGTATTCCAAATATCTATTAAGACTTGAAAGAAATGAGCATGAGTTTTCGGATTAGTAAATTCGTTGACATTTCCTAGAACTCCAAGCATTCTGCGCCAAAGTATTCCAGCCACACTCGGCAGCCATCCTTTCACAGGCCCACCGACTATAACACCTTTAACTTCGTTTTTCGAAATATCTGCATGATTCAGTTCTAAACAAAGCATAGATTCTGTGTCAGTATAATCAATCAACTATTAAATCATAATTAAACGTCCGATCATTCACCTATGCTGTTGTTATCTCCATCAATATGTATAGTTGATGCATTTTCTAAGCTTGCAGTGGATGAAGATATTTCTGCCCAGTCCGAATTCAAAGCTCCAGGTTGACCCAGATGACCAAAGTGTGAAGCTGTTCGTAGAGAATCCATAGACCTGGATTTTTTCCTGGTTCTGTTTTCTGGTAAGTGTATTCCATCCGTCACATCCTGCCCGAATTTTGATATTGTGATCGGAATTGGAGCAGTGTTCAGAACCAGATCAACTCCTGTGCCTGGTCCTTCACTCACACCAACTCGCCTCTGAGCAATCGTTGCAACAGAAATATTGCCATCACTTAAGCTGCGCTTCAGCTTTCTGCGGGGTTGGGGAGTTGAAGGGGAAAATATTAAGGATTTCCTGTCAGACGATGCTCCAGTACTGGTATGTCTATCTCTTGGAGGTATTGAGCCTACACATTAGGATTAATTACGTTACACACTTTCTTGTAAGAATGTATTTTGGGGATTTGCATTGCATGCCTCCATCTGGAGCATCCGAGTGCCTTTTAACAGGTTCCTTTGCAATAACGGCAGTAATTGAATTATTTCCACCCACTCCCCTCCTTTTCTTGCTCTTCTGCTCCGATAATCTATCTAATGGAAGATTCGTCAGATCCAAGTTGTAAACATGCCGTGACAGAACGCGAGTTAAGGTCTCCATTGTTTTCTGTTGTGATTTAAAAGAACATTGTATGGAAAACTGCATTTTTAAATGATTTGATTTGATTTTTTCGATTTTTGATACTTACCGACCACTCAGTTATGAGGTCATCGCAAAATGTTAATTGAGACAACACCGATTTAAATCTGTCCCAAAGCTCCACAGAAATAAAAACATTTAAGCTGGCTTTGACCCAGCTAACTATTAAAGTCTGAAACAGAGCAGATGCCAATTTTGAGCCTAGGGAATCTGGATACTTGACATTGAAATGTGGTTGCTTATTGTCTAAAACTTTTGACGTGATATGGAGCAAGACGACCAACAGTTGTTCCCTGGTAGAACAATAGATAGTATGCAAATGTTTATTTTTAATAATTTTCGAACCTTCCAGATAAATTCCTTACCAGGTTTTAGCATTCATCCTTGTATTCATAACCGCATATCGATAGATATTAAGTACTCGTTTACAAATATCAACTTGTTCTTCCAGAAAAGCCATTGCAGCTTCATGCTTGGGAATTTGAAATAGAAGAAAAACTGAAGCAGAATTACAGAAGAACACTTGCAACACCTTCTGCGCCCCAGCTCGTAGATGAGACAAGTATTCTTCTCTATTATTGTTTGCATTAAGCCCAATTGCTCCATAGTATGAATCAGTGCGGAGCCTGTTTTTAGGAGGGTCTAAACTTCCCACTGGAGTTGAAGCTTCATCTTCCGAACCTTCCTCAGGTTCTAACATAAACACTGGTAACTCAGGTACCTGCAACACATGAAACATTAAGCGATTAACAAGCAACCAGTAACAGTGTAACACAAAGTTGATTTTGCTTACGTTCATTTGAATCCAATCTTTGTACACGCAAATAACTCTTCGTATTGCAACAGTATGAACAAAGTTCATCAGTAAAGCTCTGCGGAACACTTCATGTAAAAAATTGATGTTAGCTCTGCTTCCTAAAATTACATCTTTGGCTATATAATTGGCATCTACATCGCTGAAAGGAACAATAATTTTTTGAGTATTGGTAGATTGAGGCTTTATTCCTGTCATCATACTGTATTGTCAAGTCCATTTACTTGTTTATGCTGGAATACGACGTTATCGAATCCCTATCTCCGAGAGACGATGGAGGAGTAGAATGTACATGTGACCTGGAGTCATCTTGATGCGGATTTGCATGCACCGCTAGTGGAGCATGATTGGTACTCCAAACGCTGGTAAAAGTAAAAGTAAATCAGTTATTAATCACATATTGAAAAAAATTGTGCAGTACAATATTTCATTTTATTAGGCTTTAAACGATATATACCTTTGAGGAGTCTGCTGTTGTATCTCTTGAGGACGACATACTGAATGAGCATAACTCGCGATCCATTTGACAAAAACTACTTGACAAGAGGATAAAACGTTGTTTGAAAGATCGGCACTTTTTCTGGGTTCAGGTAACTCTGGAATTGAGTATAACAAAGACAGGTATTTAGAATACCAACAGAGACATGCAATAATACAAATAATATGAAGTTTGACATTTCTTACCTAAGCTTGGTTTGAAAATATCTGTTACAACTTCAAAATCATGAAAGATACGGGGCAGGTAAAGCTCCTTAAACCGCTCGTAAAGGAATTCAATACTCTTAGACCACATTTGGCTCCCATCATTCCACAGAATCCTTGGAGCCTGTGATACCATGAAATCCAATAGTAGTTCAAGGAAGTACGATGTTATGTCATCAGGTTGGCGTTCTCCGGGACTTGCTGGGAGTACAGGGGTTATTTCATACGGCGACACACCAAACGCAGGATCACCAGGAGGAGGCCAAGTTTCGGAGCCAGGAAGCCCTGGCACAAGGGCAGCAAACATGGAATGAATGTAGTTTGGAGCAGCAGATCCAAGGCACTGGTACCACATCAAGAATAATCTGCAAATACATAATTTCTAGTTAAAAATGCACAAAAATCATGAATGCATAAACGTTAAGCGCTTTAAGACTCACCGAATTCCTTGCTTCCTTAAAGCTAAAGAATTTCCAGGGTGGTTCAATTTTGCCATCACCCTCGACAATGAGTGAAGTTGCCATCGACAGTGGAGAAGATCTGGCAAAAGGACTAAGATTTTCTCCAGCAGGAGCAAAACGCTCTCTAGTTCCTCACGTTGAGCACGGTGAACTAGAAGGGTTACAGTCAAAAGCACTGATTAATTAGCAGCAAATCATCTGAGACATTTTAACTGAAAATAAAAGTATTAATCTTCCAAACATTCAATATTAACACAGCATAGCAAAGGTTCCGTTGTACTTGCTGTCAGACAGACTCTGACAGACAGTATTTAGCAATTACGCGATTTTGCACACAGTTTAGTTAACCATTTTAAAGAAGTAGCATCAAGCTACAATTATAGCAAACAGTGTAGGCGGCCGAAATTATTTACTATAATTCATAAAATTAAAATCATCTTTTAGTTTCTATAATATTGTTTATCTGGCACTTCGAAATACCCAGCAAATTAAACAAGCATTTAAGGATTGTAAAATGTAAAAATACATGGTAGATTAAACTGAATGCTATAGGACTGTTCAAGATCTGAAAATACGCAGTATTATGCCGAAGACTGACACAGGTAGTTAAAAGGACAATAACATTACAAAATTAGCATTCTGAGTAGTTGGCAAGTAGGCGCTTAAGCGACAACTCTACGAATGGTTCTGCATTAAGTAGCTCTTTCCATAATACACAATGTTTCTTCACTCACCAAGTGAGAATGGTAGACTGTCAGATAATGTAAGTGACAAGGTAGGTGTTAGAAAACCTGAAAATGAGCAATAAAATATTCCAGACCGATAGAATCAAGCTCACCACCACCACGTCAGAACATTTGGAAAGCAAAATTATGTTAATGTTAGCGTAGAATAGCTCCCCAACACTATTTGTCTTATCTTATTAATACGCTTCTAGTTTTACTACGGTTAAGCCCGCAAGCTGGAAAACAAAAACTGATCTCATGAACATTTAAAAATTAAAAACCCATTTAAGCCGAAGTGATAACTCTGCAGCAAATGTTGTAACAAAGAATGTTAAGATAAGAAATGTATGGCAGAAATAAAACAATGTTTTAAAAACTACTGGAAAAAGATTATACCTCCTCGAAGTTTAAGGGACCCTTCTGCAGAAACAATGCCTTCGTAAACAAGATGATAAATATGGGAGTAGTGAGTTCCAAATAGAGATTTCGCTTCATTAAGATCCACCGATTCTAAAATTTAGTTCAATTAGTTTATGCCACTAATTTGTTTTTTAAACCGAATCGCTGTACCTAAAATAAGTTTTAAATGCTTCAATCTTGTAGGCAAGTCCTTCTTAGCGTCCAAAAGCTTAACGGTCGACTTCTTCACGTCCGTCTGTGGTTTCTGTCGGCTAAACATGATGGCAGTTTTTAAAAATCAAACTGTTATCGTCTTCTGCATTCGTTCCGCTTTGTCCTCTGGGAAAGAACACGTTGTCCTATTCCACATCATCTGACACTGCTGACGTAAATCGAACTTCGACAAATACTTTCACTTTCTTATTGCTTAATTTGAATACTCTTAATCCTTTTAAAAATCTACTAACGACAATGTGACCTGCGGAGCGAAGACATTTCTGAACTTAACACTATAGCATGTCTCGACAGAATACCCTCAATTTGCTAGTATTGCTACATATTTAACTTCACAGCTTTTCTTCTTCGAAGCAGCTAACCACGGTACACCAAGTCCCGTCACAATTAACCATTTCCAAAATTTCGAGCGCCTGGCAAACCACCACTGATTAACAAGTTAAAACCATAATAATATTCGTAAGTTCAACAGGTTAACATTTTGATTAGAGTCCTCGTCATCTCCTGTTTCAGGCTCCACAAAACACTAATTGTTCACCGATCTCGTCCGCACAGTCACTACGATGCACGGTCACGACTTCAACAAACTTGAGCGCTTCTTCTACGAAACATCCCACCGGTGCCGTCACGTCTAATTAACTTAATTAAGTAACCAATTAAAGTGTTAATTAATTAATGACATTTGTTGTGTTTGTGTCCTTCCTGTCAATAAAGAAGTAGAAATTTGAATTAGTGCGCGCAGTGGGAGTGTGGGAATTCGCTCCCCATTTGAAAAGATTAGTCATCATCACATCTCTCGACAATAATATGTGACGACGACGAAGTTTTGTTTTTATTCTTCAAAAAATACGAAATTGTCATCAGTTTCTTGGTTTCATCGAAGTGAGAAGGGTTTAATTGTTAATTAACTTATAGTTTAATGTCAGTGTGGGTGAAAATGTGAAAGAGTAGCAAGCACGTTAAAGGGACGGATTTGTGAGAAGGAAGTGTGTTGAATGTCGATAAGAAGATAAGAAGGGAAGCTGCTCAGCGAACACTTAACCAGCAGTTTGGTTAATCACAGATTCGAAAATGTATTCGCAGAACTCCAGTAGAACACAATCCCCCATAAGCTTTGCGTCGTATGGGCCAAGTCCTCTTCCAACGCCAGCGACACATAGGTGAGTTTGTTCGAGAGATTTTAAAATATGGCAGGGATGGCTTTTATCTTTAACGATTCTATAATTCTATATTAAACTTCAGGTCAGGATGCATGAGTGCTGCGGCGAAACGATACAAGTACCTGAGACGACTGTTGAAGTGCCATCAAATGGATTTTGAATTCGCTATCTGGCAAATGCTTTACCTGTTCTTGTCGCCTCAGAAAGTGTACAGAAACTTTCAGTATCGGAAACGTAAGGGAGATAAATTTTTAAAAACGAAACCAAGAAATATGCAGTTGTTAATTTTGCATTTATTTTGCAGAAACAAAGGCGCAGTTCGCCCGAGATGACCCAGCCTTCTTAGTCCTGCTGGGTTTATTTCTATTAGGTAAGTTTCAACTCTAATTGTATGAAAGGCAGGTGGATGTAAATGAAAATGAAATGATTGTACTTTATGATTTTTTGAATATGTTAGTGTCTTCAGCTGGATTTGCAGTGGTCTTAAGACTGGGTTTCTTCAAATTCGTGTTATTATTCACGTACATAGTGATTGTTGACTGCGTTTTTGTAGGGATAGCTATTGCCTCTTTAACATGGTACTTAAGTTACTTATTGAAACCTTATCTTTTTAATTTATCGTTGACTGCTGTTGACTTCAAACGTAATCGTATGCATTTCTTATTAGGTTTCTCTGCAATAAATACTTGCTGAAACCAAATGTTCCACAAGAAAACAAAGTTGAGTGGGGCTACTGCTTTGATGTTCACCTGAACGCATTGTTCCCATTACTTGTATTGCTACATGGAGTAATGATTCTTCTCTATCATGGTAAGTTGCATTTAACCCAATTCTGTGATTCAGTTTAATGTTTGGAGCTGCAGCTGCGGATCTGTACAGTGTGAAAAATATATTTGTTTATTGATTATTTTAGCGGTGATAAGCCACGACTGGACAATATCAATGGTTTTGGGCAATACGCTGTGGCTCGCTGCACTAGGCTATTACATCTACATTACCTTTCTAGGATATTCTAATCTTCCTCAGCTCCGATCAACTCGTGTGTTTTTGTACCCGCTCACATTGCTCGGTTTAGCGTACGTCATCACAATTATGCTCGGCTGGAATGTTTCCACTACATTGATGAACTTCTACAGTACTAGAGTTCTGTAACCAGACAGAACTACGAAAACTGTTTTTCTATTCAGAGTTATACGTTTAGACGGATGATGTGTTTCGAGTGATAACAAATATCGAAGATTTACTCCAAGTAAAATTGTTTTTGAGAGAATGTCAATCATTGCGGTAGTGTGTAATCTTTGCTATGATTTACAGTAGTTATATGCGTTAAGCATTATTTATGTATCGAAATACAAATGTTACTTAACACAATTACACAATGCGAAACATTATGAAGATAAATCAATTCTGTCGATTTTACTGTATAATTTATTATTCAAATGACTATATCTACTCATGACACTCCCGATTCTAGATGATCTCAGGATAACATTTTTACATGTAACAAATATATTAGTAAACATATCATATACAAAATTAGATCATCACAAAATTGCAACATAGACTGTAGTTTAAGCAAAATAATGAACTCGCATATACACAAGTCTTAACGTGAAAGATTAAGTTCATCCTGATATTAACCTCTCTACATCGTTGATGGTTTGTACCATTAAAGCTTTACTGTGTGACCGTGATCATTAATTTACATGAGTTCTAACTAGCAACTGACTCTTCCAGCAACGGTCATTAGTTCATCAAGACAGTTTGGCTTATAATTTAAGTATAAAAGCAACTTGCATCTACTCCTTGTATGTTTCTAAAGTACGGGGTACGACGACTTATTAATACTTAAAAACAGTGATGAAGAAGTCCAGATAGCTGAAAGCTCCGAAGTGCATAATAGGCAGTTGTTTTTGTTTGTCGGTCTATGAATTACTTGCAGATGGTTCCAACTTCCAACTATCCAATCTCGACGATTGAGTTAGAACATCATTTGCAGAATGGCAGTACATAATGAACTTCAGAAGATTCTTGAGTAGGGCCCAGAAATTTCGGTTTCCTTCTGTAGAAAGGAACGTCCATCCGCCCATTGTGCTCGATCTCATTCTATGCGGTGACTTATTAATCATCTCCGATTACATCTTTATCATCTAAAGCCTCATCTTCTTTCGCCAAGTTTTTATTTTTCTTTCCGTTGATCAGCTTAAGTGGAGTGTATCGTCCACTTGGAGCTACGAAAAATCAATAAAGAAGAACAAGAATGAAAAATATGTACGTAAATGACTATGCTTAAGTACGATTTCTTCGTATAAATGATGAGGAAACAAGGATTACGTGAATCAATGACCGAATTATATAGTTTGTGAATCATTGAGACGACCATCCATTTGTATTTTGAATTGACACGGAGGATTATTTGGTTTTGGTGGTTATCTCATTTGCTCATCATTTATCGTCAATTTAGAAAACTCGTGAATCATTTCGGTATCTCATTCTTACCATAAGTGGCTGGGCGGTCATAATTATACTGCCTTGTGTAGGGAGAAGGCTTGAGGCAACAGTAATGCACGAACATGTAAAGCACACAAATGAACACAGCTAACAAGGAGATAATCTTGAGAAAGAGATCTTTGGGTAGAAAGGTGAGCCCAATAAAGCCTGTGATTCCTCCTATTCCTCGACCTGCGAAAAATATACAAAAATCCTATGAGAAACATTTCACACATACATTTGCTGAGCAAATTTTGCTCATACGAGAGTGTCAGGCATCGATTCACGAATTATATATCGGACGATGATCTCTCAATTTAGTGCGATTTTGTTGCAAAACCGTTCTACAGATTAGAGAGATCTTTGTAGATTGGAGATTCGCATGATTTCACCGAAAACTGTAAAAAGGGAGGTGTTACCTATGGAGAGGTAAAGGGTAACAATGACAGTCTGACAAGTCGCAGCGAGACTTCGAGGCGCAGCTGAATAGGTTGTGTATGAAGCAGTGATCCATACCATCAGCACCGAAAATGTCTCCATCGCTTTCAGCAGGAAACTCCATTCAGGCTCCGTATCTCGCAAGTATGCGTAGCCTGTGAATAACAAAAGAACCATCATGTCATTCATGTAATTTCACTTTCATTGATGGCCTACAAAGTATTCTCTAGACATTGTTCTATGTAAATTCACTCTTGTTTTATTCGAAGTTTCAACTTGATGAAGAGTTAACACCTGGAGGAAGCAATTTTAGGCACGACAGAATGTATCGATATCGAAGTACACAGTAAAAGTCGTAAAACCAATTACGATAAGCGTGAATAGAGGATATTGAATATCGATTAGGATCGAGAATGAATGACAATGCTAAATGCATTTGACCAGGTGGTTTTGAGTTTTGTCTTGTGAAAGGTATGCAGTGAATGCAGTCCCATAAAAATACTTGGAGGAACATTGAGAAGGTAACTTTTGGGGTTTAAGGGAAGACAATGGCTTTCACTTTTCACTCTACAGTTTAAGAGTCGATGGGAAACCGGGTGGAAAGTCATAAAACTGGATTACCAAAATGAACATCTGTTGTATAACAATCATATTGTGTTGTGGTGTCTGATGTGCACTGAGCACTGCAATGGAAACAATGGGATCTGTATAGTCTATTGTTGTTGCGGCCAATGTGCAATGTAAGAATCGACCACACCAACAGACTGTTCATAGTCTAAGGGAAGTTTTATGACTTTTGTTGGAAATTGGAGTGCAACGGGAAGGATGCTGAATATGGAAATGAGACCTTGTGCATTTGAAACATAAGGAGATTGATCTAATAAGCTTAAAAGGCTTTTATATTGCCTGTGCACGGAGATTTGGAGATGGAGGCCAATGGAGGATAAAGAAAATAAAGATTACTGAAAGATATTCATAAACTGCCCAATGTGCATTTATTTACTAATGAAATTGACAGCAGAATTGTTAATTGAATGATTGATTTCTTACTTGTAGTGTGCGTAAAAAAGAAACAATGAACGATTAGACAATTATGCAACAAAGGAATCACTTAAGTGTCTCATTGAAATTCACGACAGAATTAAGAAAGGGAATTGAAAAGATCCATCCACGGTTGGTTGCATCCCCAGAGGCATTTCTTAAGTGTGGGAGGTCATTTCAGAAGTTACGCATTGTCTTGCTGAAGTGTTTTAATCCACGCTCATTTATCTGTCATTGCCCTTAAACTTAACTTTGGGAATGATCAATTTGTAGAAAGAATTCTATTATACAAAGTTTCGATTAAGACAAAACTACTTCCTGATCACCTGGCTCGCAGACACTTTGAGTTATGGGCAGTGAGGATCAAAAAAGGCATAAATGAATTTGCATGTTAATGAGTAAAAATTAATTATTTAATTAAAAGCCCAGGTAGCCATCCAACTCCAAATGAAGTTGAAGTGGAGAGCATACAAAGCCCCCATCAGAAGTTTTGTATGCACACGAAACAAAAGGGTAATCGTATGAATCTAAGTTGTTAAACCAGTGTGATAATTCGTATTATTATAACCGTTAATGCCTGAGTAATAACAAGGGTAGGATGGTAATCATAAAGTGATCATTGAAATGATAAGCGTAGTGAACATGAAATGACCAAATCCACTTCTTCACTTGGAGTTCCTGTTTGTTTGTTCCTGGTGTGCGAATGGTAATTATTTTGAAAGCGCAGGTGTTTGCTACTATTTGTATGTGTGTGAATCTCATGGAGAAAGAGAAGGACCGTAGGCCGTAGGGTAAAGCTAATTTACTTTTTGCTTGTGGCGTGGATAGTGCGTAGGTAGGTTTGTAGACTTGCTTGCTTTTCGTATCTGATTCCATGCATAACCAATGGGCTCATCATTACATTACATAATGTTTAGGCTGTCAAATACATGTTAGTTTTTGACTGAAGCTTCTCGTTAATTACACTTCGCTGTGCTTCTCAATGCACTCTCATTATTACTTCATTGCTCATCCGGTGTGCTGTGCACTTTATGCAGCAGCAACTATAAAGCCAAAAGTTGTGTGGTGGCTTGGTAAAAATGTATTTTGGCTTTATGACTGAAGACGTTATAATAATATAATGTACACAAGCTTTCAAAAACACGTTTCTGTTTTATAGACTATAACTCTTTTCCTGTAGAGTGTTAGATTTTAGAAAAGAGAGAGAGAGAGAGAGGTGTCTGTTTTGGAAGTATTCATAAGAAAGAATGCAGAAAATTTATCTCAGTATCCTCACCAGAAATTCCCGAACATGATTTATACGTACTGACGGTTACATTAGGAGTGTAAAAGTAGGAACGCATGAAATTGTGCGATTCACTTGTATCCGTAACAAATTGCATGAAGAAGTAAAGATCTTTCGCTAGACAAACGATAAGATGCATTGGCTTTGCCATTATTCACGGTGATTTCCTTCTTATGTGTCCGGTGTAGAGAAATTAAGCTCAATGTAACCGAGACGGATGAGATTTTAATGTAAAGAGGCTGGAGGGGTTGTTGGAAAGGGATGCTGGGAATCTTGTGAATAAACTACCTGCAGCTGGGAATTAAAAGATGCCTTGCAGAAGAGTAGAATTAGAGTCTTTTGAATGGGTGAGGCAAAAAGTGAGCTCTATTTTAAAAGGTAAAGAGATACTAATTTACTTGAAACTAAAACAAACTAAAGAGAGGAATGGGAAGGTAAGCTTGCAACTGCAAGTTGAGAATTACAGGAGAGAAGTCAAGGAGAGACGGAAGATAGGTAGACTGCGTAGAGCGTGAGAACTCTTCTTTGGTAACATGTAAACTCGCTGCTTGTGTATGTGAAACTTGAGTAGATACGTAAAAGTAAATGTATCTTTGCTTGTACTCTACGAAATACATTTCTAAAGTTCTTGAGCTTAAATGTCCATGACTGGTGAGAAATATACGGTGAGATTAGATTGTGTAGGGAAGGAAGTTGTTCTTACCTGTGAACTGGAGGGAGAGGACGACGAATGCAATGGCAAATATGTTTTGATGACCACAGTAGTCTATGACTTTCTCCACTCTGTAGACGAAGACGAGTGCTGGGAGGACAGCAGCAGTAGCACCAAGAGCAATTACGAGTAAATTTCCCCCAACAAATTTGATTTGGTGAAATGACAAGACATCATTGAACATTTGGAAGCATCCCAAGAAGGCTATCATAACGAAGAACATGATGGTATGACCTCGACAGCTCCAGCGTCTCAGCATCGGTCCGACTGTTTTTGGTTTGGGAACCCACTCAGCATGGTAGGGGAGACAGATGACGAGCATAGATGAGGCTAAGAGCCAGACGCTGTATGCCAGTAGGTATTGTAAGTTCCTGAAAGCATTAATTATCATATAATTACCAAAGAGTTGATTTATTTTGCTCAAAAAGACCAAGAAAGGAAACTGAGAGTACTCAAAGTGAACTTGATAATGACCCTTTCTTGTAAAAGCTACTTCTCTGTTCGTGGAAAAACAAAAAACTTAAGGAAGTCCATTTATGAAAGCCTTTCTCTCTCTCCTCCTATTGCTTGTCGCTTGTCTGAATCAATTCAGAGAATAAGCTCGAAAAACGGTTGCCAGCACTTAGACAAACAAGCTACCCTGGATCTCTGGATTCTCAGAGGAGAACACTTTGGCTACTTGCAAAGCTGTAAAGTTAATTCGTAAGAAAGTTTCTCTCGTGGAAGAACACTTCCTGTTTGCAGGGCTATCAGACGAAAGACTTGCAAAGTTCCTGTGAGCTTTCTTCGGTGTGTGTTTCTGTGTGTGTGCAGCCAAGTCAGTAAAATGTCCATTTGTGAGAAGAAAAGTCACTAGTAAAAAGACATTTCTAGGAGAAGTGCATTTCCTATTTAATTCTGGTCCCCTTCTTAGTTTCTGAGAAAATAAATTATTAGAATACTTCCTACGCACAACCAACTTTTTGGCTGAAGTTCCTCGTTCAACCAAAGTGTCTCTCTACTTTGGGTAAAAGAGAGAGAGACGCAGGGAAAGATATTTGTATCCCACTCAACCAGATATGAGATCTTTTATCTTGTTTCTTCAGCATATGAATGAAAGAAAGTTTCCTTCCTTCTTCAATAGTCCTCATCCTCATGTAAGCATTCTTACTTTCTGAGACTTTCATTTCCATAAATGTTTAGTTTTCCTCGACTAACTACATAAGTCAGTGTGTAGGTTCAGGAGTAAGTAAGTGTATTCCTTTTGAAATAGTACAAGGCTAAGAAAACTAGAGTCATTTTGGAGTCTGAATGTCATCCTAGAAATAAATGTGTCGGGTAGAATTGTAGAATTGTAGAATAGAAAGGAAGGATTGACCGAGCTTTATTATATGTGGGCAGAGAGTTATATGGAAAGACTCATCTTGTGTGTGTTTAGTTTTTGCTTACACAGCTTAACTTTGTCTCTTGTGACTCTGTCTCTCTCTCCCTTGGGACTCACTGTCTTCAGTTACGATCTCTGCTATATGAGATGAGTATGAGTGTGTGTGTACTGACTACGTAAAACTATAATACAGACATTTTATTTTTTATACAATTTTTCCGACAGTTTTTTGTACATTTGCCAAGTATGGTTGCAGCGCTGATTATTTCTATTGTATTTTAGATTGTTAGAGTGAAATGGGAAACAACTAGGCGCACACGATGTGCCAACGATCAAGAGGTTCATTCAATATCTTTCAATGCAAAAGAACAAGTCATTTTCGAGGCGCAGAGAGAAGAAAGTGGTTGATAGCATCTTTCTAGTAATAGTGTACGGAGGAAAGGCATTTTTTGTGCGATTGACGATAAGTCACCTACAATATTTCCCTTATCTTTCGCTGACAATCGTAAGAGTAAATCGAAATCTGTGTATGCAGGCGGAATCAAGAGCAAAAAATACATTTCAACGGGTGGAAGATGAATGTGTTTCCAGCTTTTGAATTTACGGGCGACTATTAAAGTTTTTCATGCGAAATTAGATCCATGTAAATGAGTGAGTGTATTGTGTTTTTCACTTGCTTTCGAAGAAGATGCAAAGATGCAATCAGTAACAACTTATCTTTTCCATTCATTGGTGAAGAACAATGTGTACTGCTTAAGGAACATGTCTTTCTTCACGTCTTTTTCAGCCCACTTGTCTAATTGTGTTAGATTTCGATTTGATTAAGACATTCCTGATATCCTACGCTTAATCTATGAGGGGATTTAATTCATTTAATTAGTAGGATTGGGATCGAATTAGGATTAAGACTTTTCCTTCACTTCATTAGCTGGGGGACTAAGAATAGAAGAGCTTCGTTTAAATTCATCTGTCTCTGTCTAATTGAGAGGCATATTGAGACTTCAACTTCATTCAAATAAATTGGGTGACTGAAATAAACCCTGCCTTCTAATTTGTCACTACGTGGAGAGAGTTCTGAAGGGCAGTAATTGTGCTTTGTCAATTGTACGTTGTAATTCAAAGAAAGCCCAAAAACTGGTACTGTGATTAATGAATATGTGAAGGCATGGAAAGCGACGATTTGTAAGAGACTTATTATAAACAGCCCAAAGACCTGAGGTTATTTTGATGGCTTGGGCGAGGGAACTGCGTTGATGAGTTTGTGATTTATGGTTACTCTACACCCACCAGGTCCACCCAAAATATTTCTCGTAATATTCTTCATTAATGCACATGTGGAAATGGACGGGTGGCACGAACCGTTTTATTATATTTGTGCTTATTGAGTCTTTGCTGTTAATGCAGTAGTGCACTCCTACAGTCAACAGAATGAGGGAAAGCGATGGAGATTTGAGATGAAGGTAATAACAAGGAAATCCTTGAGTCACCTCTGTTCACCCTCAGATCGTTAGCTATGTTGATTGTGCGGGTGGAGATATTGGATTTTTAGTTAAACATTTCTATTTTAGAAAATCAGTCGTGAATGAATAATGACGAGGAATGACACGCAAGTTTGGTTGTTAGATACATGGAATTGAAGAAGGAAGTGCAAGCGACCGTGGCCTTGTGTGTGGATGCAATTCTGCCCTACTTATTATAAGCATCACTCGAATATGTAACAGTTAAATTATGAATCCTTCAATTTGAACTTATTAGAGAGAGAGAGAGAGAGACTACGAGTTGGGCCCCTCCTACTGTGTGTGTGCAGTTAAACAACTGACATAATTATTAAAACCTCTTGTCCATCGCAATCGAATGGTATGGCTAATGGCCCTCTAGGATAATTAATGGACCTTGTTCTAATTCTTCATGATCTCTGCTCAGCGAGAGAGCTAGTAGAATCTATGATTTAACTAGTTTGGACAGTAGTTGCTTTTTAGAAGATAATCTGTTGGTGTTTTAGTAGGTTTGAAATTGTAGTTCATTTGTAGGAAGGGTAGAAATGGGGACTCACCATGGGATGTCCATTGGCTCGATGTACTCGAAGAGGAAAGCTGCTGCTGGGGGAACAATGGCAAAGCCCAGGGTGGCGTATGTGTACTGACATCCGAAGTATCCGCTGTGTTCATGAGACATCGACAGAATCGCCGAGTTCAGCAGTCCAGCTGCAGAAATGACCAGCATCTGAAGAAGAATCAAAAGATCCAAAAGTTGAATAAGCAATATTTTGAATATGCAATGCATTCTATCCATTTGTAAAATTATGCGTAAAGTATATAAAGCCAGTGTGATTAAGATGCCATTTTGTCATTTGAAGGTTCTTCCAGTGAAATACTGAGACGTTAGGTCTGATGAATATCTACAACTAGTAGTATCTACATCTACAACTTTCAAGGAATCAATTTGAGAGTATTATACTAATATTATGATAGGTTAGGTTGAAGTGTACTCCCTGATAGCAAAATGAATCAACAGTTTTTAGGGAAATGAGACAGTAAAAAGTGAAATCGACGAGGAATGAAATCTTCTGATGAAAAGAGCTGTATAAACTTTTGCCTTTTCCCATGAATAAGTTTAGTTTCCACTAAAAGCTTCTTTATCCTTTAGAAACTGGCAAGCGTTTGTATAAAATGATAACTGCGTCGTCTGTGTTTCCCAGCTTCTCATCATATCATCATCAGCCGTGGCATTGTTCTTTTTCAGGTGACTTTTGTGTTTATAAACGATAGCTAATGTTCCTGTAACACCTTTTCCCCTTCTGTTGTTTGCCAGGATTCTCATCATGATGAGGTGAGGTGTGTGGGGTAAGTATTTTGTAAATGTTCAACACAGATACTTCCTCCAGCTCGAGTACTTCAAGATTCTATCACTTTTAATGATCCTTGAGCAATAAAAGTTTAATTCTCCACTTCGTATTCGTAACAAACGGAAAAGGAGGAGTCCTCAAAGATTAATGTACATTAATTTCTGTACAAGATTTCTGTGGAAGATTAAAATTTTATTTGCTGCTTGGAGTCAGACAGACAGACTGTAAATTTACGAATTAATAGGAACCTTTGTGGCTAAGCAGTTTACTTTACACCTTTTGGCCAACGCGCAGTGTTAAAACATCAAGAGAACTGTATTGTTGCATCTTTTAAAATGATGTAAAAGATGTATTTTGAAATCAAAACACGCGTAGGAATCCTGGCTCATGTTCTTTGGCTTTTAACATTTAAAAAAGGGTTGTCTACTCTTAAGGAGAATGCAATTAGTCATTCTTCGGTGTGAATGCTTCACTTGAGACGCGGTGATGGAACTGACTACGCATGCATCGTTAAGTTCTTAAATTATGAATTCCTTCGTGTCTGTTTCCACCGTCTAAAGAAAACGATCCCACAAACTTTTCTAATCTTTTCTAGATTCCTTCACTCTTTAGGGTTAATCAAGTTCCTTATTGAGGCGCAAAGGAGAGCGACCGAAGCGCAAAGAAAAAGTAGGGTTGGGTTTAATTCATTCATTCATTCACTTGATTCACTTGGATGAGGATACAATGTTGAACCTGGTCCCGCATCAGAATCAGAATGTGAATTCAATGTATTCTTCGGGTATTTAATTCTAGCTGAGTAAAACAGAGGAAGGAGGATGACTTACGGTTCCAAGGGTATGAATAGCAACAAAGGAGACGAATGAGATGATCCAGTTGACAAAGTCGGAATAGCACGACCACTGGTCAGATTCCTTAGCATCCCATCGAATATCACATGAAACTTGACAATGGGGTGAGATTGGGTAGCACGACAATAGGCTCTCTTCTTCACCATCCTCGGAGTAACCTTTGGGATCACAATGGGAAGTAAACATTAGCAAACAAAGGTCCGTATTAACCTTCTATTACTCCATTCAAATGTGGCCATGCATGTCAAAAGTGGTCATCTCACCGACCACACGAACGCATGTTCATCTCACAGAACGCAGCAACTCATCTCTCAAAGTCTGGTGTATTTATGGACATTCGAATTTCGAATGAATGAAACATTTCCCTCATTTGTCATGTCAATGGTTTAATGCTTAATGGTAAGTATTGTGTGGACTGGAAATTGCTCGAGGAAATACCGTTCTGTCATTCCTCGCCTGGAGAAGAGATGAGATTCGATCTCTGGACATTATGCTTTGGTCATGAAGTCATGACACTGTGACACTGTCTACGAGTTTATATGTCTCCATCAAATGACCCTGCAAGTCTTTATTATTGGGGGAAAGTTTGGGAGAGTCAATCAATTAATTTTTATCGTGAGTGTGAAGATCCTGAGGGAAATGATTGTCTAATGAGCACATTACCCCACACACGCAAGTGAGGAGATGGTGAATAATAAAAAGAGATATCGTTTAGCCTTTAGCTCTAGTATTTTTTCGATAAGTGATTCTCCATGTGTCTGTCGGCAAACACACATGAGGTGTGTATTAGTAATCTGAAAGACTCAATTTATGAGAATAGCCTTTAGAGATGCATTCTCCCCTAAGGCCTGTGAAGACTGAAGGGTTCATCTTGGGGAATTCAATTGTGTGGTAAAAGTTGGTCATTCAAGCAGAAAGAGTTGAGGCAGAAAGGGAAAGATTGGATGGATGTTGGGACATTTAAGCTCCATTTTTCATGCGGGATCATACACACTCAGGACTCTCAGGGTTGTTTATCGACTTAAGAGGTTTATCTGTATGGACAGTGTAAGGACTTCACCACACACACACACACACACATATGTCTGCTTCTCCAGTGACTTAAAGAGAATGTTATGAGAGGTATTTCCCTTATGAAAAGGTTTTTATTTTTGAAAGAGATGAATTGCTGGAAAGACTCGACTGAACTGCAGAGCAAATTCATTTAATCAACCAGTTGGCAGTTTTGTTAGTTGTGAAAAATTGGTTTCTCGTTGTCAGAGGTTAATACAGAAATTCTGTAGAATTCGAAATCGCATGTGCGTATTCCCTACTGTCATTTAGTGTAATGTTAACGGTCAATTACCACTTACCACTTCCACCACCCAATGTGAGGACTGTCATCAGTGGGATATCATTAGTATACGCCTTGACTACATTTTGATGAGATGGAATTAAGGGCAATTTGGATGTGTACATTTTGTGTCAAGTTATTCCTAACAAACTTCTCTCTGTGCGTCTTAATCAGTCTCGCTCTACTTCGAAACTGAAACTGGCAACTGACGGGGATTTTTTGCACAACTGCTGATCGATCATACTTTTTGGGCTCTTTAGTTGATGCTAAGTTGTTAGTAGTTTAGTTTAGTAGCTGTTTTGTAGGACATAAAAGATCTTGGGAAAAACAATGTCGCCTCTGTAGTTTGTAAGTCCTGCGAGCAATGGATCGTTATGAAAGCTGTTATGTAAATGTGCCTAGTGATTTTATTTGAACTCTAGATACTCTAGAATAACATATACATGACCATCCAGAAGTTACAATGAAAGTTTACGTATTTTTAACGACCGACCTCAATATAAAATCACAAGCATCAACATTTAATTGCCTTAGATCTCGTCTAGAGTCAAAGAGAACTTGTCTAGAGTTATGCACAGTAAAGTTTGACAAAGTTTAATCTACTTAATCCTACACGTAATGCAACAGACTATTGACATTGTGTGCAACTAGAATCTAGAAAATATAACAAAATAACAACTCCACATGAGATTTTTTTGTTATTTTGTAACAACGTGACAAGTTCGTGTGTATTTGGAAGTTAGAGTATAGTTTTGCATTAGACAAAGTTGCAGACTAGGAGACTTTTGTGTCGTAAAAACTACTTTGAACAATACGAAATGGATGTAGTGCGAAATAAATGTAGTGAAGGAACGGAAGTGGAAATGGAGAGAAAAAGTTTTTCCTCTCCACAAAATGCTTGTACTTCTGCAAAAACATCCGAAATGCAAGAAACTACAACTTATTTGTCAGCAGAGAGGCACGAAACTCATAAAATAGGAGGAAAAAAGTCTGGCACCATCGGGGATTATTATTTCACCGTTTCACCCGGATGACTCCATGCAACATAAGTTCCGTGCTTTTCTTTTCCAATATTCTGAGGAAAAAACCTCCTGATTAGCGTGTCACGTTTCGTGTTACGTTGTTAGTAGTTTATATACAAGTTAACTGAACATTTCTCTCTGCTGAAGTCTATCATTCGTATCCTAAAAAACCTTCATTAGTTTTGAAGGGACTTCTACATGATTGAAGTAGCAGAGAGATAATTACTTTTATAAATGCTAGCTGATAATAAAGTTGCGTGTGTGTGGGGTGATAAAACAAATGAGGGATAATATGCAAATTCCACATTTCAATCTTTCAAGGCGAGTTGTATTTGATTTGCAAGGTTGAATTAATCTCAGCTTGTTGTGTTTGGTGTGCATGTTCATTGTGGAGTTGTGGACAGAATATCCTTGAAAATGCGTACGGAGAAATGGAGATTATTTTACATGGAGAAAGGTACACGGTTGGCTGTGTTTCCAGTCTTTTCCCTGGAGGTGCATTTATGTATATTCGTGGCTGTATAAGTTAATTAGCCTTCGTAGTAGATGGAATGCACTCTCGTGCAAATTAAGGAACGTTATCAGATCGGGTGAATTCTTGGGGAAGCCAGGTAACATCGAACAGGGAAGGGTGTAAGTTTATTGAGTTGGGTGAGCTGATCTGAGTGACTTTGATGGATGTGAACTGCACTCCCGCAACAATCGATCGGCCTTATCCTGGCCTTGTATGCATATTCACGAATTCACGGCCTACAAACTCCAAAGTATTTCCATTTCACACGCGACTGCAAAAAGCACAATGATTGCCACTTAATTCTCCGTTTTGAACGAATTAGTGTTGCCAGCTGTTACCCTTGAAAGAATTCTCGACTCCCAAAACGAATCCTCCAACCCTTTTCCGGAGAAATTGAGAAAAATACGGTTATTTATTTATCTCCCATGAGGTGTGCAGTAGTAAGCAGTTGCAGTTGCAGACTGTAAACTTGGGATTGATAGATTCACATGGGAGAAGAACAGAACAGAAGGTAGAGTACTTAGGTTACCGAATCTTCTTCTCTGATTGATGGAAATCAATTGTACTTAATATGACTATTATTATTTTTTTTTATGTATCTCGAACGTCTTCATTTATCTCCTGGGGAGTAAC
>JAQGAD010000624.1:0-32419 GCA_034696625.1 Isotomurus palustris | reverse complement strand
GCCTCAGCTCCCAAGAGAGGCAGTGACGCGTATGAAATTGACTTGGAAAATGGAATCAGACGAACATTAGGATTCACATAAACTTTTCTCACAGTTCATGTCTGCCTTACCTTATCTGATCAACCTATCTGTTACTTTATGTGTGTACGTCATACTCAATGTCAGATTATATATTAAGTATTATTATATTGATCATACTGGCACACCCGACCTTGAAATTATCATTCATCTTCATCCTTCGAAGAATACGTAATTTGATTTCTCATTTTTCAGAGTATTTTTTTGCAATTCCCATTTGAACGCAGATATTTTTGAATATGTCAACAAACTTCAATTTAATAGAAGGGCACTGGAAAGACTTCATTATACGAAGAATAGAACCTTCAGATTACTCTGCAGTTATGAATCACATAACACAATTTTTCTTCAACGAAGAAACGACTTGTAAATTGTTGGGGTGCAGTGAGATATTTCTCAATCAAATGGGAACAATAATTTTAGACATAATCAATCAAAAGATTAGTTTTCTCGTGGAACATAAGGAATCACGCGAGGTGAGTTGCAGTGTTGCACTTCGACTTAAAGCTTAACAGTGTGCATAACACAATTTAGAATTCATTTACTTTACTTAAGCTGGCAGCTGTAAGAATTAACCTGAGACAGCCGAAAGTCTCCTCTGTCTTCGAGGAGGCAATTCCTCCAGAAGAATTGGACGGGAGAACAGACGCGTTTCTCAATTCCATCGACTTAACTGAAGCTCAGAAGGCGGAGATCTATTCTCGTTACGGAGTTGATGAATACATCGAACTCTTAATTGTTGCAACTAATCCCAAGTTTCGAAATCAAGGAATCTGTTTCGAGCTCTACTTACGTTCAATTGCATTCTTAAAGGCTGAAGGAGTCAAACTAATCAAATGCATTTTAACAAGTCCGTCCACCAGACGGGCAGGAGATCGTCTTGGCTTTCAGCCATACTCTCGAATAGACTACAAAACCCTCACAGACAGAAAAGGACACTTGCTCTTTCCCAACTTGACTCAAGATCATTTTGCTTTAATCACTTTGAAGCAATTAGCATAGTTTTTTATCGTCTTCTCCAACTTCCATAAAGCACCTTGAGATCATTGTGTATAAATAGAAGTAATATGTCATAACCCCAACTGGCTTTAAAAAACATACCGGCTGTGCCAGTGTCTTGTATCATCTCTCCAGCAGGAATCTGCTGGTAAGTTACCATTGGTTTTGTCTACTTTGTTCTGATGACCGTAAGCTTATCATTTTCAAAAAGCAAATAAAGAAATTGTTTCAAAATCTTCAGTGCGTAGAATTACTTTAATTAAAAGCTAATTATATTATAAAATCATTTATTCAGCATGCCTAGTTCCCCTCATACGATGTCTCTTGCAGCTCCACAAAACTTGGCTGATGACATCGCTCATTCAATGAGTGTGAGGTACAATCAAGTATTCAATAAAAGACCGCTGTGGACGATTCACGTCTCGATAGACCAGCTTTCCTTCTACATCGGTGCAATCGGTATATAAATAATCTTTTAAACTATGAAAGCTCTAGAAGAATTCAATACTAATATGCATTTTAATCGTTGTACATTTCAGGCAGCGTGTTTGTTGGCTACGCTCTTCATCAGTACGAACCTATGAACATTGACAATGTCAATTACATTGAAACTGGAGGGGAATCCCAGTTCTCAGAGATTGTGACTGAAACTATAACTCATCCATTAGCCATCGTCGAAAGATTCTTTTTAGGTGGGGCCATTTACGTTGGAATTGGGCTTGTTACTGAAGGGGTATGCCTACAATTTCAACAATACTTTATTTTTATTACTATCTACACGCATCTGAGTTCATATTAATAATATCTAAAATTGATATTCTACAGGTTTTGCACGTAACAAAGCCTCCCTTGTGTGGATTACTCACGGGACTTTACTTTTCATATGGCTGTGAGAATTCAAACCTCAAAGTCAATCCTCCTGTGTGGAAGACTAATTAACCTTTTTTATTACTACTGCATTGCAGATCCTGTCTCATCGATGGCGAAAATGAGTGTAGGCTTTGCCCTATTCGCAACGGGGATGGAAGCAGTGTTCTATTTATTCAACAGGAACTGAAGTCATATAGTGTGTTAGTTTATTCGCTGGATCCACCAGTCACCACTCCAAACTGTTGCATATATATTTAATTTTATTGCTAGTAGTACAGTTAAGTACTAATTGGCTATTCAAAATCTTGTTCTGAGTAATGGAAAGAATTGTAAAAGGGTTGGAAGGTAGTAAAAGTACTAATATTATTGGAATCATTTTAAACAATAATGTCTTTAAATGAGATGGCTTAGAGTATGTATAACACACTAAAGTAAAATTCTAGTTATTGTGATTGTGACAGTGTGAATAGTTATTATTGTCTAAATTGTTCACTAACTGGGATTGACTATATAATCCATTTCCAAGCACCACAAATCTTGCATTGATTTTTTTCTGGTTAATTTGTTCCTAACTCGTACATTCCTTAAAGTCCTTTATTATAATAAACTACTTCAGGTGCGTTCGGAAGTTTCTTGATTCTTTCCTGAAATATTGTAAACACGAAGACAAGTTAGAAAACAATTGTTCGCGTGATATTTTTAGCTAATCAGATAGATTTACTTGTAGTTCCGGTTCCAAACTGGAAACCGAAATGGACGCTTTTTGCGGAAACAATGCGCAACACATGGGCGTTGCAAAAGTGTAGAGAAGTCCACAGGCAACCACTTGAATGGGAGCAGACGACCATGGGAATCTTTTGAGGAAACCTTTCTTTTCCAAGTGATTCATGAGGATCGCCGGAATTACTGGAATTAGTACAATTTAATAAAATAATTTAATCTTCTATAGCATCATTTCCACATCTTGTTCAGCTGTGCTTCATATTATTTTCATACCGAATCCCGGAGCAGCCAGTGCAATCCGACTCACTGTAACTGCAGCAATTCCAACCTTGGCTGCCTTAGCCGAACATCCCAATTCATTTCCGTTCCTATCCGTCACCGGAATTCCTTCTTTTATTTCCCTACCGCACAAAATAATATTTTACAGTTCCATCGACCAATAAGTTCATCAAGCGACTTTCCATGCAACCTTTACTTCATCCTCATTAAGGGAATGTTGATACAATTAGCGACAGCGATTGCAGCAAACGGTACAAATCTTCCTACAAGAGGTGGTGCTTTCTACAGAGGAATGATTCATTATCATAACCATGAACGACTCTTCCTTAACTTTCTACGTGACGGGCACTTACTTTCACCAAGCTATTAAGTCCCAAGGCAGCGGCTAACGCTCCACTTGTTGCACACACGTAAGACGTTCCCAATTGCCTGAAATGGTCAAAATTGCGTTCTAGCTTTAGTGGTCTAGTGAATTATACACTTACCAATTGATCTGGTTCACGGTGATTTATTGCAAAACCTTACTCGACACTAATTGGCGTCTTTCCACTTCGATTGGTGTAATTCACAATAGCGTTGAAGGACTGATTAAACCACTGCCAAAAGAATACTTCCCGAGTACTCCTGCAAATCAACCACACAACTTAACTTCCAAGCTTATCTCCTCGATAACCGAGAATACCGAATAAGCTTTCTTTCTATCCAATTCCCATACTTGTAAAAGGTAAGCATACATCCTCCTATAAACATACAACACGGTACTTGTGCAGACATTCTTCCTATGATGATCATCGTTTCTCCAGTGTCAGGATGGAACGCTGAATCGTAAATGTTCTTGGCTCGCCACAGCTCATCTTCAGAAATATCCATCTTCTCTCCTTGTCTGATTGCAAATACACACAAGTTTAGTCGAATTTTCTATTAGCGGTTATTAATATTCATTGTCTCTCCTTCACCTGTATCTCGTAACAATGCCCTTGGCTTTCTCCAGGTCATCTCCACTACACAAGATATTCATGGGATTCGTTGTGTAAAAGAAATGTCGACATCGTCCCCAATAAGTACTTTGGTCCCATCGGGGCTCATCTATGTTTATCCTACTCACTTCCATTTTTATTTTATAATTATTAAAATTTCCGGCTTTGCTTGAACAGCTTTGAGCTTACTTAATTAAATCTAAACACAATTAAAAAAGAAGTAGTGCACAGATACTTGATCCCCGAACTTTCTTTATTTCTGTATAATCGTCAATTCATCGGTTTCCCTAAGTTATCACACAACCCACTTGCTTTTACATGTCTAAAGTATTCAAAAATTCAGCCTATATAAGTCAACTGAAGTAGATTATTCAATGAGTAAGTTACCGAATTTTTAGAAGTATTCTACAGCTATACTATTTTAAGAAGAATACTTACTGCACACAGTCCATAACATCCCTACATACAATATTTTGGAGTCTTCTCTTTTTCCTGCTGAATCTTCGGTTGAATTAAGATGATGTGGGGATTGTGCGTTACTCTCGAGCTAGGCAAGAATGAGATGCAGTAGTAACCAACACGATTCCATGTAATCTTGTTAAAAACTAAAAGACAGTCTAGTATTTGTGAATTTTTCCAACAGGTTCAACTTAATACACTACTTCTAACGGAAGTGCAGGAGGGGCTGGGGGATACGTTCTAGCAGCCTTAGTTCGAGTCGTCATAGTTGGCTCAGCAGCTTCTTCAGGATGTTCGCAAATATTTTGTGTGCATTCGTAAGTTACTTTGCACACACAGTGGTTACACCCATCAGGCTGATACATCAGTCCTTTTGAACAGCCATACGTCTCTTAGAGAGGAAAACATTATTGAACTCTCCAGATTAGTTGGATGAATAAAAAATGATTACATAAATATTTCTAATTTTAAGATATATTCTCACCATTAGAACATGATCTGGGGCAAAGGTAAATCAAAAAGAAACACAGAATTACTGTGACAGTTGGCAGAATGAATCGTTGATTTCTAGCCATTTGAAAGCAACTCATACGAATAAGAAATTTGGAGTTCAAGACTTCCTTAACAGTACAATTGGAAAATAGTAAATACAAGAAATCAGACAGAATTGCCTTGACTTGTACACATACGACTTTTATAATTTGGCTTACAAGGATTTCCTATCACTAAAAATAAAGCCATAAAAATAGCTTTTTAACTACCAATTTATTACTCTAAATTACATCGCATCTTATGATCTCTGAATCCTACTAATTCAGACGCCTAAGTCTAATCTCAGTTTGAATCAAAAGTGTACAAGTCAGAAATAGTTCGTATTTTTCATCTTTCACTTGTTCAGCTGGCAAAATAAATGAGTTAACTAATCGTAATCTCAAGAAGTCAGTTCTTTGTCAATATTGCAAAGCTGCCATACTGTCATTTATTTTCAAACCTGATCTACTGATGTTGAACTTAATACAATTTCTCGAAGATTGAATTAATTTGTACAGCAGTTTGATATTACTTTGAACTTTATGTCGCTTTTTTATTGCATGTCATGAGAAAGGTCTTTTATGAGAAGAATGATGAACATTTTGAACAAGAAATCGACAGATATATAGATCATTAGAACGAGACTGTTCCAGATCACTAACTAATGAATTTCGCTAGCAGAATATTGGCGTGCATAATTATTCGGTTAATCAATATGATCCCGTTCTGATCTCATTAACGCATAATGAACGAACAGTCAGTACTATTTCTCTCCTGCTCATCTACTTTCATTACACGATAATCAATGAAGTCATTTTACCTTCTCTGTTCCACACAAATCCTAATTACAAGTGTACAACTTGAATTCCAAACATCCCATCTGAAATCTTCTTTTCCCGTTTCGGTTCGCACATAACTAAGCCATAATGAAACTTTCTATTTTTCCAACAAGTATCTTGTACGTGCTCCTCACAGTTTCATTCGTAAGCACCAAAATTCATCTCAGCCAATTGTCAAACTCTCGAGGCCATAAAAGCAATTAAAATCCTTAATTTAGGTAACTTCCCAATATTACGAGCTGGAAACCGGAGGTGAGGAATATTTTGAAGGTCCAGATGTGGAAGAAGCTGATGTTGTGAATGGTAAGCTCTGTCCTCCAGCTTTGTTCCTTCATTGGATTTCTTTCTTTGTAATTTCCCATTCCAATTTCCAAATATGTCTCATCTATTTTAACAATAAATCCCGACGCAGCAACACAACCATCTGCACGAGCTACTGCAGCACCAGTCACGAACGGATCAACAACACCTTCACCACAACACGTCATGCAGCAAGTCAACAGTATCGTGAATAACGTAGAATCACTCAACATCACTGGAATCGTTGATCAAGCTCTTGGCATCCGAAATAACACGGCAGTTCGGAACCTCGTCAACAGCATCATGCGAGCTGTGTTCTGCAACAGCTTCCTCGCAGGGTACAATAACTGTGGAACTCCTAAGTGAGATTTTACCCATAAAATCTTAAGATTTAGTATACTTTAACTTATTATTATTGAATAAAAACCATTTCATCCTCAAAACATCTCCGTTAGTATTTTTAGAACAAAATTTATTGATTATTTGCATCACTTACCGGTAACATTTATTAATTGGATCAAGTCCATTGCTCTTCCATTCATCTCAACTCTAATAAATATTCCTAGTTCATTTGTCATACTCCCAAACAGAAATAAACTGGATCTTCATGAATAATCAATCATCACAGAATATTCACCTATTTCCACGCGCATCTACTCATTCATCTTAATAACTTCTGTAATCAAACTTCTCCCTACCATGAAGTCCCAAAGCTTTCTCATTCTGATCACCATTCTCATA
Organism: Isotomurus palustris; assembly: GCA_034696625.1. Lineage (NCBI taxonomy): Eukaryota > Metazoa > Arthropoda > Collembola > Entomobryomorpha > Isotomidae > Isotomurus > Isotomurus palustris. The sequence continues at coordinate 25,623 of JAQGAD010000624.1, read as the reverse complement.
CTTAATCTGTCTTTCTCGCTAAATGTGCTGGCTCAATACGATTACGACAATGAGAATGAAGGCAACAATAACAGTAATAACAGACGACCTAATAACAATCAGAATCAGAATCAGGAAAACGCCGAAGATGCAGATGACGGTAGGTTAACGAAATTAAATAACTACAGATCTGCACCACGTTCCACAAGAAATAATGATCTGGTTATAATCTTGTTTTCGTAGACGTGACCACACCTCGACCAACAAATCCAACCACACAAAGACCCGTGAATCAATCAACAATAAACCCGATCCACGTACAGGGCCAAGTAAATAATATCCTGAGTAACGTCGATTCCTTCAACATTACTGGAATAGTCGACCAGTCCTTGGGAATTCGAAACAACGTCCCTGTCAGAAACCTCGTGAACGGCATCCTCAGCTCCGTCTTCTGCAATCCCTTCTTCGCCAGCTTTGCCAATTGCGGACGAGGCAAACGCGCTGAATGGAAGCGTCCTGTCGTCAAATCTTACTCCCCGACTTCTGGGAATCTCGTCCTAATGCTAAACCCTTCGTATTCATCCAACTAAAATCTCATCTTCCCTCTCATCCTTCATCAAATGCAAGCAGATTAAAGAATTACATATAAACTTCCATTATCATTTCCACACTAAACCTGCACAGAAGAGTAATTTCAATATCAATAAAACATTTACTTGTCCTTCCCTTGTTCACCCGAGATAACATAAGTCGCTGAAGGTTACTAAAAATCATTATAAAGCTGCGTGCAATACGTGAGAGTAGAAGCTGAGTCGTGTGTGGCCTCTGCACAAGCGACAAGTAAAGCTCACACAGAGTCTTATCATTTTCATTATCATTTTATCATTATACATTCAGGTATTCACTGTCGTAGGTTCATCACATTATTATTGTCCAGACCAGTTGTTTTCACTTGTAGCTATACCATCAAAGTCACAAAATATTCTGTCTCTAGATCAGTTTAAGTAGCTGAGGTCTGTCAACCGATCTGTTAGAATTTGCTTCTAAATCCAATCCTTCACATTTAAACGAATCTTTGGAATATCCAACTGTCTAAAATGGCATTAAACTGTCGGGTCTGTAAAGGTAGACTCTTCATCAATCTAATATCCCCACTGGACGAATACGTGGAAACTTCCGTGCCCGTGTCGACTCAATGTGGCCATCTGTTTCATCGCGAGTGCATCGAAGCATCTCTCACTAATCAGAAGTTGGTTCACGCTCGAGAAGGATCAGGTCCTTTGCGGTACGTTTACACTTAAAAAAAGCTTTTATTCGATGCATTGAATAAAATGACTGTTTAATTCCAGGCGAAGATGTCCCACATGTGAAAGTGAAATCGGTGAAAACAGCTTCATTCCAATTCATTCCGAACCATCCCTTAGTTCACAAGCCTCATTGGAACATGAGGAAAATGCGACTGAACGTAAATTACTGCAGAAAATCCAATCCATTACGGCAGAAAAGGAAAAACTGGAAAGCAATTTGGAAAACTTACAAAGAGAAAATGAAAATTACAGGGACGCTTTGGATGAGATCCGAGTTGAATGTGGTAAATCAAGAAGTTGTAAAAATCATTCTCATCTCAGATTGTTCTGGTGCCATGTATTGTTATGATATCTGTTGGTGAATAATTTAACAGATGACTTGAGGTCGTTTTTGAAGGACGACAATCTTCTGAAGAAAGGTGACAGAATATTTTGGACGATGAGGGACGGAGCCTACGCACCTGGAAGGATTCTCGAGATGAGGAGAAAAGCTGGCCCTGCTAATGAGTCTCCATATGCAATTCTTAAATTGGTACATAGTGCATATTCACCAATTATAAGCCCTCAAGTCTGCTAATCAAAATCTTCAAATTGTTTAGTAACTTAATTTACATAGTCTCGTGCAAATATTCTTGTTCCAGGATAACAAGACTAAAATTGATGGAAACGGACAAGAGCGAGACACTCTCGCTGTCTCAGTGAATCAACTGGTCACATTTAAATCCTTGTTCAACGAATTCTTCGAGGAATTCCGATCTAAAATCAGCCGAATTCTTAACGACGCTGATGAAGGAAGGACCCACGCTGGACGGCAGAGACTCCTCAGATCCAAATTCAGAGAGAGTTCCCTGAAACTTGCAATGGATTCTCCAACCTTATCTGCCCCAAGCAGTTCGTTTTCATCCATCTTTGAACATGAATCAATTGACTCTGTCCCGATTGACGTAGCCAATGTGTACAAATCCCTGAAACGTTAGAATTCATTTTACATCTTTGCTATCCTTTTCACTTCTCTTAATTCATCGGTTTCTTATTTTTCTGTTTAATTCAAAGGGTCACAATCACAACAACCAAAAAGATCTCCAGTCAACCGTTCGAAAACCGTCCAATTCGGAGCTTTACGAAACCGACCAAAGTTTGTTGAGAAGTATCGATCTGTTTCTGTGTGTCACAAAGTTTCACCTCTGTCCGAATATTCGGATTTTTCATTCGCTTCTTCTGCAACTTCGCCAACTCCCTCTTCGGATTCTGATCTATCTCGAAACATCATCGCCGAAGGTAAGTTTGTCGAATATAAGTGTTCCTCGTAAAGTATTCCTGGTTTAATCACATTTGATTCTACCAAAGACTTACAGTCTGATGAATTCATCAGTCTTGGAGAACGAGTCATTTGGTACGACCCTAAAGGAGTCTTCCCTCAACTTGGTGAAGTAGCCGCAGTACTCCAGTATACGCCTTGTGCGATTGTTAAATTCGTAAGAAAACACACTCAGAAGTTCAATGCATATTATCATGGATTTGTTAACCTGCAGAACATCCCCTAAAATTTCAGGAAGATCATCCTCGCATAACTCACGTCTACCAATACAGAACTGTACCTTTAGAGCAACTCTTCCCTTACGACTTGGCAAGTCATGAAGAGAAGTACTCGATTGCCGAAGCATATGACAATGTTGAAGAGTTTCTGGAACAACACTCTGAATTCTTAGAAGACGTGGAGGAAATCGACTCATCAGAAGACTACGAAGAAGAAGCATCCAGAGGAAACCAATCCAGACAAGATGACGAAGAATATTTCAGCACAAGTTCAACCGAAGTAGAGACTACTCAAAACCACTATACAGTTATTACACAAACGCATGAATTGCCTTTATAGCCATTTATTAGTTTAACCGTTTAATTATTTACACATAAATTACTAATTCTCGCGTGTAACTTGGTTTAGACAATCAGTTCCAAACATAATATATGCTTTTAAACCGGAGTTACTAACTTAGATTTCGTAAATAGTAATTTATTATGAGAATTTTACAAAGATGAAATCACTTGAAAATCAACTGCACAAGTTTCCTGACAATCGTACTCCTCTCGAGTTACACAGACGTTGAAGTCACTGCCAGGTCTGAAGACGAGATCCTGGGGACAATCTTGTCTAATAGCTTCTCCATTGGAACATTGGTAGAATGAGTTGCAGTCGCTTGGATTGGCGAGATATTGATCTCCTTCCTGGCAAGTCACTTCACACTGTTCAGGAGGACTTGTAGTTTCAACTGTTGTTGGTTCTTCCGGAGATGCGGAAGTGCTGGGCTCTTCAGGTTGTGCTTCTGTCGTTGGTTCTTCCGTAGATGCAGTCGTGCTGGGCTCTTCAGGTTGTGCTTCTGTCGTTGGTTCTTCCGGAGAGGCAGAAGTGCTGGGCTCCTCAGTCACACTTTCAGATGTTGTTGAAGGTTCAGGCTGTTCTTCAGTTGTTGATACAGGTGGTTCCGTTTGTGGTTCTTCAGTTGTTCCTTGAGTCGGCTCAGGTTCGGGTTGTTCAGTTGTTCCTTGAGTAGGCTCAGGTTCGGGTTGTTCAGTTGTTGGGTCAACTGGTTCAACTGGTTCAACTGGTTCGAGGGGTGTTTCTGGAGTACTGACCACTTCATCAGACTCGTTAGATTCTTTAGATTCGCTGCTGTTGCTGTCACTTTCGCTGGACTCAGAACTAGAGCTTTGAGGCTTGGGACGCTTCGATGGCTTAGGCTTCTTAGGTTTCTTCGTCTTCTTTGGCTTCTTCGTTGTCGTCGCTTTAGGTTTCTTCGGTTCCTTTTGTTTCAATCCATGAACTTCAATCCAGAAATTAACGCATTACTGTAGCTTTTAATATTTTCTGCATTCTCTGTTTCTACTCAAAATATATGTGCTTGTAACTCACCATGACCCTGCCAGTTTTCGTAATACACTCCGCTTTCCTGTAGACTTTCCAGGCTCTTTTCACTCTCTCCGTCGACTTCAACTTCGTTTATCTCCTCTTGTCCCTTCTTTTGCCCTTTGTTCCCTTTGTGCACAGCCTTCGCATGGATGACTGCCAGGATTCCCAACAGCACCAAAGCTACAAGTGACAACCTCATCTTCACTTGATACTTTCGCACTTTATTACTTTTAAACGGTCTCTAGCCAAGTTGTTCGAGCAGGAAGATTTTCACGACCTACAAAATCTTATGCCTGCAAATTCCATCCTGCTTTCCATTTATACTCGTCCCTCAAATCATCGAAAAATATGATACAATGAAATTATATCCATAGCCATAGCCACCCCGTCACCACAATTCAGACAATTATCCAGAACCAGTCGTGTTTGCACAAAGCTTATTGCTTTGAAACTTCTTGTTAAATTGATGCACGTATTTCGAACATCGTCACATAATAATAAGCATTCTAAAGTATATTAACATAATAATCACCACAATTAGCAATATAACTTAAATAGTATTAAATACACATAACATCTCATACAAATCCTTTGCTTTCCTATTCTTCCTATTGTCCCTTTTCCCCATCACCTGAACTGTAATTGTTCAATTCATCTGCAAACTTATAATCTTATGTAAACTATTTATTAACCTTCCACTGTCCGTCACAACTGGTTATAAACTAACAGATTTACGCAACATTTTCCCACATGTAACAAAAGACTTCTCTTTGCTTGTCAAAAACATTCGCGTCATTTAATTCTTATTAAAAATGGAATAACAATTTCGTGATAACCAAATATTATTCGAAACTATTGAATCCATATTCCATACAATCCCAAACAACTGCACAGGAACTCTCTCGCAAGTCTGCTGTTCACGTCATTTCATTTCTCGTGCTGAATGCCACGCAGTATTCTTATCATTCATTCATTCAGATGCAATCGATGAAGGCAAATGTTATCGATGTCGATAATCAAAATTTTATGATTTTCGGATGTTTCCCGTCACCCCGAATTCCCGTATGCCAATTTTCCGTCATTCCGTGTCCGTCTCATGTGCTCAAGAAATCGATGCCACTCGAGTTGTCCTGGGCAGAAAGAATTTGGTTCGCCAGCTGGGCAGATTGAATCTTGAGCTCTCATGACTGAAAGTCATCTCGCAAGAAGTTTGCACGGGCAGACTACAACTCACTCCGTCACTCTGCCTCTGTTTATTTTAATTGGCACACTTAATCATAATTACCTTCTTCGCTCCATTTACACTCCATTAATGTCGCCGTGAGTGCAGTTTGGAGTCGCAAATCTCTCGTCGACTTTACAACCTTTTTTTGCCGTAAAAGAAAGAAGAGCTCGTCGTTCTTTTCGGAACTCGACTACATTCGAAATCTGCGTTTCATCATTCGATCATTCTAAATTAGTCACTCGATTAAGTGCTGAAGACGGGAACGCTGCAAAGATGTTGGTCAAGGAATACAGGATTGCTATGCCCATTAGCGTTGAAGAGGTATTGGAAGTTTGGAAGTGATCAATTTATTGAATTTGGAATTTGCGGCGTATTTTAATCTGGTTTCGATTGTTTTGAATTCTGTAGTATCGTGTGGGGCAGCTGTACATGATAGCCAAGCACAGCCATGAACAAAGCGACGCTGGCGATGGAGTTGAAGTCATCCATAATGTTCCTCACAACGACCCTGTCCAGGGACAAGGACAGTATACGGAGAAGCGGATTCATCTTTCGAAGTAATTCATCAATTAACTAGTCAACCAGTATTTAATGTTTCAGAAGTTAAATGGGTTATGTTTCTTGTCCATATAGTCGTTTGCCATATTGGCTGCAGTCCGTATGTCCACGGGTTTTCTACGTCACCGAAAAGGCGTGGAACTACTACCCGTACACCGAGTAAGTTCATTGTTACGTAATGAGTTGATTTAATAAAAGATGTGACAGTCGTGTCAATCATTATTGATTAATGTATTTTTCTCTTTACACACTTTCCTATTCCAGGACAGAATATACTTGCTCCTTTCTCCCAAAGTTCAACATTTTTATCCGTACACGGTATGAAAACAACGCAGGAACTTCTGACAACGTGAGTTATCGCCTATAGAAGAATATCCTTAAATTAGCACTTCATCTATAATGAAGACAAAATAATTTAATTAAATACTCTATACATTTCTAGTGCTTGAACCTTAATGAAGAAGAGCTTTCGAATAGGACGGTAGACAATGTAGACATCGCTTATGAGGAAGTTCCTCCAAAACATTACAAAGAGAACGAAGATCCAAAGTTTTTCAAGTCGAAAAAGACCAATCGTGGACCACTCATGGAGGGCTGGAGAGATGGGCATGACCCAATTATGTGCTCGTACAAACTTGTCAAGATCTCTTTTGAAGTTTGGGGACTTCAGACAAAAGTAGAGGATTTTGCTCACAAGGTAAGTTGCCATTTGTTGACAGGTATGGTTTTATATATATTTTGTGAATTCTCTTTTTCATCGTTGGATTTTGTTTTAAAGATCATCAGGGACATTTTACTTCTTGGTCATCGGCAGGCCTTTGCTTGGGTTGATGAGTGGTAAGTATAGTAAAAATGTGTTTGCAAGGCAAAATAGAATTAAGGAACTGATGACGGATTAATTGATTTCTAACGGTTGCCTTTTTGAATTTAAATTCCAGGTTTGGGATGACAGTTGAAGATGTCCGTGATTACGAAAAAAAGATGCAAGAAGAGACCAACTTAAAAGTTTTATCCAGCGTCGAAGCATCAGGAGACGGAGCGACCAATGAAGAAGAAGACAATGAAGAACAATCAGGGACCAAAAAGAATGAAGGAGCCGCGGCAACAAGTCCATCATCTGGTTTGCCTTCCCCCTCATCTACAGCGTCGGCAGCAACCACCAACAGACCTGAATCCGAAGGTGCTACAAGTCCCGGAGCATCTGTGGCTGCTGGGATCAGGTCGTGGTTGACTTGGTCTTAATACCACGTAGTTTTAAAGATGAAGTATTCAAAATGTCAATCATGAATTTGTGAATGTCTCCTACGTACATGTCCCTGCATATAAGTGTGATCTGTCAATTCAATTCCTTTTGTTCATGATTTCATGAAATAACAATTAATTCTCACATCCGGTTGTTTCCTCGTAGAATACAAGGAATCTTCATTGCCAAAGATATTCCAGTGTATGATCTATTATTCTAGCCAAGTACTTGTGTCCAAAATATTTTCACGCGTGTATTAACGCTAGTCACTATTCTCCACGATAATTATTACCTCTGGACATGTAGAAAGATATTCGCTTACATCTTATACAAGTATTACTGTTCCACGATGAACGATTTACGGTACTCATAATGTAATCAACATAGAACTATTGTAGTAATGGCAATTAATAGAGTTGTAGTATAAAAGTAGCATTTGTATTAAGAGTTAATGTTGCATTTGCAAATTTTGCATGTATATAATTTACAACGAACAACTAACTCTCTCTCTCTGTATCAGTATGCATGTCAGTATCCACTTGATAATTGTTAAATGAATTATTATCCATATTATCTCAACTCGAACATGACATCAATTCATTGTAAAACGGGATTTTTACTGTTCGTATTATTCTTGTTTGTTTAAACTTAAAGCATTGTACAATAAAAGATTTATCAACTAATCACTATCATGTACAGTTTATGGTGCTGGGGCATAAGTAAATGCGTACAGAGTACCGATTGTGTAACCAGCTACGACAATATCTGTGTATCCATCTCCATTAAAATCTGCGACAGCGAATTTTCCACTTGTTGTTCGCTCAGTATCAACTAAAACATGTTTGTTGTAAGTCCAGTCTGTGGGATCTTCATTGACTGGTTCCAAAATGTAATGGCATCCATCATCATCACCACTGACGAGAATGTAGGGCTTTCGGTTCCTGCAAAATTATTTCAAAATTTGCTTTTGTGTTTTTATAAATATCGTTAGCTATTTTAAAAGACTTCTATTCGTTAGATTTTTATGCTTTGAACTGTGAATGTATTAATTGTTTAATTACCTGTCTGGATTTGGAATAATCTCTTCAGCATAAGCTTTGCTGGGATAGAAAGGCTTAGGACTTCCAGGTGTCATAGATTGTCCTCCAATAATTGGGTTTGCAATGAATTCATCAGCAATGGTGTGCTTGACGAAAGTTCCAGTCCTGAAGTCCTCAGGGACCTCATAGACGAAGACATGTCCTCTGGAATGATTGTATGCTGTAGCCATGAAATCCAGCTTGCCGTCCATGTTGAAGTCATCAACGTAGACGTCAAAAGTCTGTCCTAAAGTGATGTCCAATGGAATGGTGCGAACGTTAGTCCAGTTTGTCCATTTTCCATCTAAACTGTAGTACAGCATGAGTTGTTCATTGAAGAATTCAGCAGAAAGAATGCAGTCGAATTCCTCTCCTCCAGCCGTCAACTTGAAATTCCTGAAGTGAACATCTGTAGCTTGGTCCTTGATGATGTGCTGAATCCATCCGTGAGTTGGTGGAATTGCAATAGGGAGTCCAGGATTCTCCAGCCAAACAAGCTCCTGCTTTGTTGCTCCAATGATTGGCTTGTGGAATCGTGCTAATTGCATGACATCAATATATTATAAATAATCTATTTCGAACGTATTTCCAGACTAAAGTACAATTAGAAGTAGCCTACCTGTCAAAGCATCAAGGTCACCATCAGCATCCATATCCTTCCACAAGACTCTGTGGTAAGACCAATCTTCAATGTCCAGAGAAGCGATGTTAGAATACCTTTGAGGCATTTCCTAAAAGCGATAATCATTCGGTGTCATAAAACTTCACACCAAACTTCACTTCTTCAATTCGATGCTCCAAAAACCAACAATCTTAAATCTTAATGCTTCTCACCGGATCAGTATTGTAGATTTCCAAAGCTCCAGTAGTCTTGGGTGGAACCAAGAATCCCGAGGTCCAGATGAGAGCCTCAGTTTGGAAAACTTCGAATGGAATTCTGTCTGGATTGTTAGGCCACAGGGCAGTCCTTCCCATGTCGGTCAAGTTCCATGACTCCACGTTGAACAGCTCAGTTCCCAGTTTCCTCAGCATGTACTTAGGATCTGGTTGACCATTGATGGGGTTGAAGGTGGAGACGTAAAGGGTCCATCTGTCCCCAACTGGGGTGGATTCGTCTCCCTGGTCCATGTAAGCCTCAACGAAGGCAGCTAAAGGGAGTTTCGCAGAGCCAAGAGCCCTTGGCAGGGCAGCCGATTGTCCATTTGAAAGACCAACCACACCCAAAAGGGCTGCGAATACCAAAGCAGACTTCATCTTTCCTTGTCCTTCTTCTCCAGACTGAAGATACAATGAAATTCAATTCTACTTCAGCCTGTTCCCTTTTAAATGTAGTTCATCTCTCGTTGATTATACAAACCTATCACATTATTGACGTGAGAGAATGATTCGATTATTGCATCCTAAATGTATTGTAATCTGATTATCATTGCATGGTGGACTGCTGGACTCTTATGAAATGAATCGCTCAACTCAATCACTGACACATTCAACATTCATTGTGATAGCAAGGAGCAATTCAGATGGTCATCATGTACGGATCAGTTGGGATTTCTGGTGCCACCAATTTTAGTCCCGGAGATTGATAACGAAGACAGAGAGAATGTAGCCGATGTGGAGTGGGTTAAAAACATGTTTCATAACTTGGCAGATTGAATACGTTTTCACTTAAGGTTTTAAGCATAAAAGTAATTCGGGTCAACAAGCCAACTTATTTCATACAACTTCAAAGGTACTTCATGATTTTATTCATTTAATTACAAAAATGCTAGAAGCTAAAAAATCTCTAGAATGCCTAGAGCCTGAAAGCTTTAAGACGCAAAATTATGTTTTAGATCGGAACGATTCATGGAGGTTTACAATGTTGAAAGGTGCTTTCTTTGTTACCTCACCTAATGCGACGCTATAAAGGACGCTATCATCACCACCGCTGCTGCCGGCACACGTATAACCGGATGGCTTGTGCATTCATGAATTGTCTTAAGACGTTGTGTTTCCCTCAGGCACCTTTCAATCGTCTCGGAGTCAACAAGACAGTCACAACTTGCTAGAAGATCTCATAGTATTCTAATATTTCCAATTCATCGAAATGGTTACCCGAAGAAGAGCAAATCTCCAGGATGGATCATCCAGTTCTCAAAATAAAATTCCTCCGTAAGTGATTCACTTATATTTGAAATCACAAGAACTGCAAGTTAAGTACCCTAACTTAAATCTTTATTTCAATTTCAGGGTCGCCGCAATTCCTCGAAGACCTTTGACTCAGAAAAGACAGCTGAAGATAAAGAATTTCATAGAAAGCTACATGAAAGACTCCGAAAAGTTTAAGACTTGTGGTACTGACGCTTGGTTCGACGAACTTGTAGCAGCTGTCGATGAACCAGGCGTAGTTGTTCTCGAAAATGTTCGACACTGGGTCGAAATCAACTCGGATAATTTCTTTGTAAGTCAACCAGCAGATTTCCAAGCTTAAGCCAGATGAAAAATGAAAGCCTTTAGTAAAGTACAACTTTTTACAATTTTACAGATAACGCCAGAAAAGTACCATGAGATATTCGGCAAGGCCCCCAAACCCGCAAGGAATAGAACCGCAGAAATCCGCAAGAAACGACGAACCACCGGAAGACGAAAAGCACAACGAAGGAAGTTGAATGGGGATGGATACTATGTCCAAATCTGCAGAAGACTTGAAGCAGAGAATTCAAATTCACGGCCAGTGCAAAAACAAGTAGAAGAAGTAGAAGAAGACGATGTAGAAGAAGTTGTAGGAGAAGAATTAGAAGAAGTAAAAGAAGTAAAAGTTGTAAAAGAAGAAGAAGTTGTAGAAGAAGAAGTGCGTCCCATCCCTCCTGCATCTCCCACAACTTCTTTAAGTAGTTTGGTTCCGTTTTCCAATCCTGGAAGCTCCTGTTCACTAGCCATTCAGCCGTATTTTGGAGAAATTGACGAGCCCGAACGAATGCTTATTCCTTCTCCCGTCTCATCAGACCTGCTAACATCAAGTTCATCGTTAAGCCTCATTGGCTTCAGCTCAAATGAACCCTCTAGCAGCATTAGCATCGGAAACGGGCCTGGAATAACTGACCTCACCCTCGTCACCCACGACGAAGCTGTAATCCTTCAGGACAACCTGGAGAAGTACAACATCCTCCTTGTGAAGATGGAAGATCTTGCAGAGACTTTCGAGAGCTGGAGAACCTCCCTCATAATTCTCCATGAACCTTGCAGAATCGAAATCATCCACAGATTCAACGAGCTCAGAACCAAATTCGATTATATGGAGACTGAACACATTCGAAATATTCTCAACAATCGTGACCAAGATGACTCAGGACTCTCTAGTGGTCCCAACTCGGATGAAATGGTTTACTCCAATCAACTCGACTAACTTTTTTTGCTCGAGCTATTGCATTTTTTCATTTAACTTCAAGCACAGCTATATTTATTTGTAGTTTATCCTGATGAATTTATAATTTTTGCTATCCTATTTAATCAAATCATATTTAATCGAATTTTAGCAAACGTTATTTTAACTTTAAAAAAATTAATTTACAACTCAGAGTTATCAACTTACTGAATAATTAATTAGATTTAGTTAGGCTTACAGTTTACCTAGGTATGTATAAAATAGGAATTTATGATGAATGAACTAGATGAACTGAGAATAAAAGCTAGAGATATTTTTAACTGTTTTCTTTCAACTCTCTTATTAACCTACCCGACACTAAAAGAAAACTTAAAGACTTAACGTGACCTCGTCTTATTGTGTTAGCAAAGCAGTAAAATCACTTCATTCACTTCACTCTGTCTCAAGGCAAACCCAACTGCTATAGGCAATTTTGAATTGAACTTTAAATCACAAAAAAGAAATGCTTTGAATCCACCAAACCTAAAATGAATCTATTTCCATGCTGTGGGCTCCAGTTGCTCGTGATAACTTGTCAATCCGTAAGTCATCTCAATAATGCAAAAATCGCGTAAGAACCGTCCACATTATTAATATTTATTTTTGATTTTTCTCGTTCATCGTCAGATTGTTCAGATCCACTCAGCATCCACCGAAAAGCCGAGCATGCCACCGTTTCCCACATTTGCACCTTTCCACAACCCCTTCCAACCAATTGGCCAACCAGGACCATTCGGAGGAGGAAATGACAACGTCCAACAAATGTTTAACAAGAATGAATGGGAGAAAGCTGCGAAACTTGGAATGAAAGCGATGGAGGACTTCATGAGCAACATGCACCGATCCTCAAGTCAATTTCAACCCCCGAATTTTCCATCCGGTGGACTTCCTCAGAATCCTATGAAAAATCCAATGGACAGTGTGACAGTGGCAAGCAGTCAGAAGAAACATAAACGACACATTGGACACAAGGATGACGAGAAGTAAACCAAAATAAAGCCATCCACTCCATTAAGTCGTACATCGTATTAGCAGAAGCAGTCATCTCATCTGTCACACAAACTGATACAAATGAATTCCTAACTAAATCATTCGAAAGTTCTGGAGGCGTGTGTCGTGTCCGTGTGTGTCTACCAACGAACTTAATACAAAACATGCAAAACAACTGTTCTCTACTTTTACAAAAAATGTTATTTTTTAATGAACTGAAACGATTAATTAATCTGTTGTTACATAAACTAAAAAACTATTTCGTCTCCACACATTTTCTCCTTACAGCAAACCAGTTTGGTCACTTCATCCGTTGTTACGTCCATCCCAGAAGGTCATATTAATTCTTCTTGTTGACAAATGTGTCCCGTAACCTTTTTGTTGACGGTTCATGAATGTTCCAAAGTTTCAATAATTGCCCATCTCGTCCGTTGTCCTTCCATATTCCATAACTTCTCTCGTAACTCAAGCTTTCTATTGACATCTCCTTTGTACTAAACAACAGCTAACTACGGATATATAAACCTCTTGTTGTCTGCTGCAATCTGCAATCATAAAGGACTGGGATGAGAAGTAGCCACCACCGGAAACAATTCTCCTAGTTATTTCTAAACTCATCAAACCATTAAACCCAACTGCGAACTGATTTGTAATTCAGTCTAAGGATAGTTCGCGAACAAGCCACATTGAATCTCGGACATCTGAAACAACTCTCCTTTTAATCTACAAATCTAAAGCAGCAACATGAATCCTGCGAGTCAACTGCACTTAGGAATTCTTCTATTCATTGCAACTCTCGTGATTCTCGTTCATTCTGCTCCTTCAGGACCCACTCAGTTGTACAACGATCCTGTGTTCCTAGATGCAGAAATCCGTCGAATTCGTGCAGGAAAAGCTGGAGATCCAATACAACCTCCGGTAGTCTACAAACGAGTCAATAAAGATCAAGCAAAAAAGCATCCTGAATCAGATTCCTCAAAAGAAGGCGAGGATTCTGATTCTGAAGAAGATACGAGTGAATACTACGACAGCGAAGAAATTGAAGTCACTTGTGCTCCAGGGAAAGGATGGCATTGGAGAGGACAACGGTGTGTACCTTATCACTGTCCTGGTGGAAGCTCAGAAAGAGACTTTAACACTGGGGAGTGTCTTCATGGATGGGTCCAACCTACTGGACGTTTTAAGAAGCCATACAGTTCCTGGAACAACCTAGCGTGAGTTTAAAATGAGTCTTTGTAAACCAGAAAATTGGCATTTGCTTAACATATCCAATCCATTTAAACGCATTTGATACTTCGGAATTATTTCTACTTAGCTTGCTTCTGTATTTAAGAAACCTTGCATTTATGATTAAGCATAATTTTTCTCCTCCTATAAGTTTACAGTCTAAAGTTCTAAAGCTAAGATTGTTTTAATTATTGTTTCCATTCTGAACTTACTAATCATTACACAAAATTTTATGGAACAGACACGTGTATGCAACCCATCCAGCCCAACATAGCATTTCCAGAGGACTTCTTGCTCTCCTCCGAAGGGGCTAATTGAGACCTTCAATCTCTCGACCAACCTTTGACCTCACACCCGACTGAATATCGATTCCCATTCACCAGATGATTATTATATGAGCCACACGATACTTTAACTATGTCAAGATGCTTTCATCAACATTCTTCCAACAACAACAGAAAGAACACAAAAATGATCGACCTTGGCGTGCGCAAGAACAGTACAAATCCGCAACTTCGCATCGCTTCATGAAATAAAGTGTAATTTTGATAATCACCTCCTCCAGCTTACACAATTCCCATAATTTAAGTTCGAGTGTTCGAAATTTAAAAATGAAAATGCAAAATCAAAAAAACTATGCCCCTCTCTCCATCGTCTAAAGTTATTACATAGCCTCAAATTATTATTATGACACTATGACACATGACGAAAGACTTCAGCTCTCTCTAAGTGGCAAATATTGTTACAATCTTTATCTCTCATTCTGCACGCGCATTTCCCCCGTGTAATCCATCGCCGTATTTATTTTACTATGCAAATAAAAACCTGAGTACAAGTGTACCAAGCCCAAGAAAAACACACGTACTCAGTTCGCTTCAAGTTAATCTTTGTTTTATAGCTTTTCTACTTCTAAAAGAAGAATATATTTATTATTTTGATCAATAAAAGTTTATGAATTTCCACAAATCATCTTCTCAATCTGTTCTTCTTAATAATTGCCAACTTACCATCGAAGAAATTCCATCTTCATTTGACTTACAACAGGTTGCAGATTGAAGGAAGAGCCTCAAACATCCGGAAGAAGAATAAAGTTGAACGTGGTGACAGGAATAAGTTGGAGAAGTTGAATCTCACTGTTTTAAAACAGAACAAGTGAAAAGACACTACTTCTCCACTTGTCCCTAATCACCACTTCTGCCATTCCTCCAGCTAAGTGTCCTTCTTCTTCCTTATCACACACACATTCATTCCCAAAGAGTCTCATCAATTCGCAGATGATTTTAGGTCAAGGTTCATACTACTAAATGACTACTACTACTCAATTAATTACTTCCTACCAAAAAACACCACCAGTTTAATTTTGCGCTTGTCAGCCTCTCCTCTGCACACTTACATTAAATGCTCTTCTAGTTTAGTACGCGTCCTACATCCCCTACACTCTTACTGATGAGTGACGACTGTGCTTCTTTTAAGTGAGCTGGAAGAGATAGATCTGGCACGTCAATATCAAAATTGATCCAGAATCATTCAGTGCCGAGAGATCTTCCTTTCCAACTTACCAAAAAAGCGTCTTCTCTTATTCCTTATTCTTCCCTACACACATATCCTCCAATCTTAAATATTGTCTCCTTCTCTTAACACTAAATCTAAGAAAAATCTCATACAGCAATAATATCTGTATAATTATTATTAGCCTGCCTACTTCTCCCCAAAGTGTCGAGCTGAGAAGTCGAGGAAAGGGTTGAATCAAATGAGACGGAGATGGATATTGGATGTGGATTTTTCAACGAAATTTATGCCCACGAAGCAGTCAAAGATAAGCCTAAAGCACACATTCCCAACCCCAATTCAATACGTGATAAGGCAGACAAAGATAGATAACGCAAGGCAGACCCAATCTATTTGTTCCTCAAAATTCTCCATCCAAAAGGTTTTATTTGATGATGATGATTATGATATGATGATCGACTTTATATATGACTTTTCCTGTACCGTCAACCGTCTAAACCTCCACCTCATCGTTGTCGTCCCTTCAACAAAAGTACAAAAGTACAATCCACAATCTTCAGCCTTTCTTTAATATCATGTGGGTGAGTTGATAGCAGTGTCGATGCAAACGAAAAGAATAACATACACATACACTGCAAACTCAAACTCACCACATACAAATATACACGAGAGAGCAAAGATCCATAATATATAATCCATTTCCACCATCTCAAAAGACTTGGTGTGTTCAACTTAAGTTAACATCCTTCTAATAATCATCACACGTCAAAGTGGTGACTTATTTCCTATGCATAATAATATTATCTTATTCTCATTCTTTCTTAAACAAACTCAATCATCCTTTTTACCTTTCTAGGAAATTTCTGATTACAAGCGTGTACCGTTAAAAAAAGATGTAAATGAGTTTTTATGAACTCTGTCAATAATATTCCCGTAAAAACTGATAATATAACTCCACCATCACCACCGCCACTTTAGGTAAATAATATGTTATAACCAAGTAAAAAAGAAACAATTTTATCGGGGAATTTGTGATACCACGCATACGTACTTAATATGCGAACTTAATAAGGCTCACTCAGTTCATGATCAGTTCTTGAGACCGGAGACCATCTCTCTATATACAGTCTACCTTATAATGCATTAGTCTTGTTTCTATTTGAATTGATGACACAATGGGTTCGGTATGAATGCCAGATAATATAATAACATCAAAATAATTATCATTTAACTACGTGGTGGTCCACTTTGCACTTTGATAAACCTGAACAAGAGATTTGTTTGTGCAGACAGGTAAGACTCCTCTGACAAACGGGCATTATAATTGTCTCTTATCTATTGTGCACAGAAATTCTCAATCAACCTGCTTGTTTGGCTATGCTTTATCATCTCCGCATGAATGTTCGTCATGTCCTGTGCATACCAACATCCAATTTTTATTTTGAATCCATTCGAATTAATAATACAAACTATTCTAACTCCAACTTCACACACCCTTCCTATTCAGTGTTAATATATCTAGTTTATTTAAGAAAAGATTCGATGTTCTCATCATCAGTTCCTTGTAATGCAGCTTCTAGCAACGACAGTCATAATGCTCCAGATCTCCAGAGCCCAGAGAGTCAGTTTCAGTTTACACGGGTCTCACACTTCTCATATCAAGAATAAAAATAAACATCTTCCAGTCATAAAGTCAACTACTAAAACGAACGAAAAATACACAATCTTTAGATAAACACACAATAATAATATTTGTATGAACTCTAGCACTAAGCAGCTTCCTGGAAGCAGTAACATTAGCAGTCTCTTCATATGAACTTAATATTTAAGTAGATGGCTGATGGACGGGTAGAAATGAATTAAGGATTGTTTCGTTTATTTTCAACTGATTAATCTTTTTTGAAAGCATTTCAGCAGACTGCTGCTGTAGTATTCTGATTTCAAATTGAATTATGAATTTACTGCAGCTATTCTTGTCCAAATGGAGAGCTGGCCCTCGTTCTCAAGTAGAAATTTCCACGCGAGCTAAGGGGTTAAATAAGCATATATATTTTTAAGACCTGAGGTTCTCGATTAATGTTCCCCA
The DNA here is from genome assembly GCA_034696625.1 of Isotomurus palustris. NCBI lineage: Eukaryota > Metazoa > Arthropoda > Collembola > Entomobryomorpha > Isotomidae > Isotomurus > Isotomurus palustris. Next base: position 8,109 of record JAQGAD010000624.1, on the reverse strand, counting down.
TCTTATCTCGTATTTTACACTTACTTTTTGTCCACTGGTTCCCCCAAAAACGCTTGTTCGGTCATGGAACACGTTCCAGAGTCAAATTCTTCCCAATTGTTGCATTTATAGGCTGGGAATCCGTTAGGATGCCAAATACTCTCAGCCTGTGTCCATAAAGATTATCTCATTAAATTCGCTAACAAAAAGAAGAGAGTTTTCACTCTTACCATAAATTCATATGCTCTTCCATGACTGCATGTAGCTGCACAAAAAAACAACATAAATGTATATATAATCCCGGCAAGTAAATTATGGAACAATAGTGATATCTCAATTTAGTATTCAGTACTTACAAACGGGGTCCAATCCGCAGCCAGGTTGTGAAGATTTTCCATTATTTGGGCTACACACATGAATTTGAAAGATAGAGAGTCTGACCCAAAGAAGTTTAATTTAGCTTCATATAATTTTGTTTTTACTAGAAATCGATATGTCCCCTGGGGTCCATGAATCCCAAGCCACCACCAGCAGTGTGAATCACATCGACAAAGGCAGCATCAGTAGGGTCAATTCTTCCAGAGTCGGGAGCTGCTCCAAACAATGGCAGAGCAGGGTCCATGGCTGGTCACATAAAAATCAACGAAAATTCAGTCCGTTTCATATGATAGCTTCTAGTTTCTAGCTTTTATTAAATAAGCTTTACCTGTGATTCTAGCAATCGTTCCGCTCGCATAGCTGCCCATAAATCCTCCCACATGAGAACCCAATGAGTGACCACTGAAGTGGACCTTGTCATACGTAGTGTACCCTTGACTCACCAAGTAGTCAACAAGGGTAGCGATGTATTGTCCAACAGGATTAGTGTTGGCTGCTGCAGTATCATAATTCGGAGCCTGAGCAAGCTTCTCCCAATTTATGATTATCACATTTGTATCTCCAGGAAGTCTGAAGTACGCTGCGGAATGGAAAATTTTAAAATATTTTCATATCTCAAGTTTCTCTCCTCAAATATTTCAAGACTCACGCAAACCTTACCATCTCGGAGCATAGGATTCAAGTCACTTTCATGCGAACTCCAGAAACCGTGACATATAATTTTCAATGGAGCTGAAGGGTTAAAGTTGGAACTACTGAGACACGAATCGCATCCTGGTTTCAACTCATGAGGTGTAGAAGGGTTCGATCTGGTTGTTACAATATAACATACAGTCAATTATTATAAGCTGATATTTTTTATATGCTGCTTATGGTTATTCCTGCTCTCCTTACTTAGTATACAAGAAGAAATGAGTTTCATCTTCTACAGCAGCTTTAGAGGCAGCTGGAGGTCCACCCTCTAAGAACGCTTTGGTCGATTTTCCGCCTTCTCCTTCGTACCAGAAGTACTTCAGCCCTGTTGCTCGGTCCACATTGACTGCATAAGGCAAGCCGTTAGCCACAGCAAGCAGGGCGAGGGCAACAAGAAACCTCCCCATTTTCTAGATAATCTTTGATCTGAAAAAGCTGGTAATTCAACAAGACCTACCCCCAATAGCTGACCACTTAAGACCCTTCCTAAGAGCGAATGAGTTAATTATGCTTTTTCGATCTTTAAATAGCTATGGGCGTAGTGAAGTGAGAATTACATAATTGGTTAAGTGCGCAACAGTTATCTGATGATTTTGTTGTGAAGTTCAAGTTGGTTTCCATCAATACAACTTGGAAAGTTCCAGCACGCTACCATACTCGATAATTGATACTTAATTCAAATCAACAACAATCAATTGATTTTGTCAATCAACATCCTCGTTATCAGCACATGCAGAAATATCTATTTTATCGCGAGAAGTTATTGGCCCGAGGACAAAACTGGTCAGCTTTGACAAATGAACACTCTGATAATTAGTTGGGATTTATTTGTGCAGTTATTTGCTAACCAGCACATATCGCATGAAATACATTAATCGATTCGATGCACAACTCTTATCAACATGAATAATAAAATTATTTGAGTCTCAAGGTGTGTTATTTCTGGAATACAAAGTTACTGATAACAGTTCAAGTAAACTTTATTCTACGGAAACTAATGCGTAAATTCGCCCAATTTTTATCAACTGACATGTAACTACTTTCTGCACAAGTCTTGAGCTACTATAGAACTAACTCGAAAGTATACGAGTAGTAAGAGATTATGAATAAATCAAGTTTGCACGACAGTGTGCTTGAGTCACCGTTTTGAAAATCGAAATTAAACTCCACCACGGTAGCTTTTCTCAGAACGGCGATCTCCGTCAACAAGCTCCCATCCTGGGAATCCCACATGGACTGAATTAAATCGTCCTCGTGGTCGCGTTGACTGATTGCCGTTTGATTGCACGTCCTGCTGTTCCTCTTCATCATCTGAGTACTCCAAATCGGATCTCGAATAAGCAGTACTTGCAGTAGAACTTGCAGCAGCTGCTTCAGGCTCGTTCTGTATAGGAGCTTCCGATCCTTCCGCATATGACGCAACCTGACGCTCTTTTACTATACGACCAACCAACTCCCGATAGTCTCTACGCTCTGACTTAGTAAGCCCTTGAGGATTCCTGAAATACACCGAACACACAATTTGAAAGTCTCTACTAAACTAATACTGACACACACCAACATCCAAAACCACAATCATTAGTTTAGTACTTAAAATCAGAAGCTATTTTTCTTACAGAAGGATATTCTGCCTTGCAGCAGCTTCAAACTTGTCAGTGTAGTCCTTAACTCCTGGAAAGTTGGCCCCCCACAACTTGTCTTTGGTCGTTTCTTCCCAAGTTGTCGCAGGTGCATCTTCAACTTCCCAGCTTTCCTCTTGCTGCTCCTTAGACACTCTAGAAGGATCGCCGTGCTGATAAAATGAGCTTGGACCTCCACCAACAATCTCATTCAATCCATATTTCTGTTGATGCTTGATCAATTTCTTCTCCAGCTTGCGCTGGGCTTTTTGCTCAGCCTCCTTAATTTTCTCGACTTCTTCCTTTTGTCGCTTCAGCTCTTCGTCTCTCTCCCGATCTAATTCCTTTAAATCTTCCATCTTCACAGTAGTTCCCGGAACGCAACCTAGTACAAAAAGACAAATACTTTATAATACTCAGAAAACAAAACTATGAATCTTCACGTAACTGGAACGAACCGTCTAATGAGAAAAACGCCGTATCAAGTTTTTCTTGCAATAGAGTTGGACAATTAGCTTCGTGATGAGCCAGGTCACATTTCTTCACGTGATGAAAGCTCGAATAACGACACACATCGATTTCAACTTCCCTGTTGGCCTTCTTTTGATTCAAAATGTAGTTCCGTCGACATTTCGTCAAGTGCAGGACGAACTTGTTTTCCCTATGAATGCCATATGGAATTGCCGATTAATCACTATCATTACTTCATTAATATCAGGTCAGATTTAATAAACCGGAGTACTACTTGTTCGTACACTTACAAAATCTTATGCGACTTCTCATACGGACACTGCTTAAGCTTCTCATCCGGGGTCAAGTAGTAACTAATTGCAGGGTCGGTCCTTAACTTCAAATCAGTCCGTGGTGGAAGTCGAGCCATATTGCGCCTTCCTCTACATTAATTCGATATTAATTAAACCCCTATCAATAACTCACCCAGATAGTCCCCGAAATAGTTTTCAAATCACCTTACCTATTCCGAAGTCAGTACGTAGAAATCAAATACCCGTTCACGTCAACTTCCGTCTGTACGTCAATAGTTCACGACACAAAATTGAGCACAAAGGGAAGCTCTGCTCATCCGCCACAAACAACTACGAACGACTACGACGACACAATGCCAAAAGCCAAAAGTATTAGAACTCGAGAACACGAGTGATCACGTGATGCAAAATATCCCACCGCAAATTGCCTAAGGCGGCAGCGCCACATTCATAAAATCATCTGCGACGTCTCTATTAAGAGTTTTATTGATTTTTAGGAAATCTCGTCTAGATTCTAGTTTTCGACCACACTTCCGTGTGATTGTTGATGTAACCAGCGAGAGTTTGTTGAATGCAGTGTCGTTTGTTTTATTAATTATCCATTGAAACCTGAAGAAGCTGCATTTAGAGTTTATTACTGCTTCCACATTCCACACAACCTACACACGGCGGAAAGGATGGAGCTGAATCACTGCGAGGGTCACAGTGGTCCAAGTCGCCATGAACTCTTGTCTGTAGAACTGTTGGCTGATTCTAAGGATCAAGTTTATCTTTCGGAAACAGATCGTTCTCATCTACGAGCTAAGCTCCGTTCTCTCACGCGGTCCAAGTCGTCCATAGAAGACTTAGCCAAGTGGATCCTCAGCCGACCTGAATGTCATGTCCAAATCGTTCATCTTTGGCTTGACGAGATACGTTCAGGTAAATTCTCTCGTTGCCTTCATCCATCATATCGTGGCATCATTCAGTCTAGTCTTTGTTGGCGGAACACAAAACACAACCATCAGTCGATCAATCTGAAAAAGTGAAAGTCAGACTCGGCCCGGGCGAATAGCCGAGTCTAGTAATTCAGGTTATTCAAATGCAGTTCATTGTTCACTGACACTCTAATGTCATGAACATTTTCCGTCTTCCTTCTTCGAAGAGAGGATCGTGGCGGTGAGGAATAGTAGTCGGCCTGTACTAACAGGTTTGGACAGCGTTCCACGTTCGATCCTCTGAAGGTCTGGTTAGTTAGCCGATGATGGCACTCTAGGTTTCCGAGAAGAACTTGTCCCGTACTTGATTTCGTAATATAAGCTATGTGCCCATAAAAATGTCCATCTGAATGGGCAAGTGGAAAGTCTTTAGATAGGCTGTTACCACCACTATACCCAATTCATGACTTGCCAATTGTCTGAGGCAGTATTAAGACCTTATTTTTTGCCTTTCTAGTCCACATAAACCAACTGGTGCCCTTCTTGTACGTGGCAAATGCGGTCATGTTAAGCAGTCGGCCGGGTGGAACTGAGAGCGGAAGTTCTCACAAATCGTTTAGAAAAGGATTTATGAAAATCATGCCGTATGCTGTGAAAATAGCTGCGAAGGATGTCAGTGTTTCTTCAAAAGTCAAGGTCATCAAGCTGTTCGGACTCTGGCTTTCCAAGAAGTTGGCTCCCGAAAAAACTATTGAAAATACTTCCAAAGTTTACATCGAGGCTTGGGAGAAGAATAATATTAGGAAAACAAATGAATGGGAAGGGGAAGATGAAGTGTCTCTTCCAGAGACGCTGAATACAAAAGCAGAGAGTGAAACGGATTCTACGAGAGGTGCTGGAGGAAGTATAGATATGGAATTGTCCTCAGTGTCACCCACAGAATCCATCCAGCACTATCCAGGTTCTGAAATTACTTACGTATTTTACTTCTGCTGTGTAGTACAGAATACATATTTTAATTTAACTTTCATTTTAAAGATGGTTCACCGTATGAACCCACTGATTCCTATGAAGACGACTTCTCTAAGAATGATGAGCTCAAGAAATTCTTCGATGAATCCTGTACTCAGCTTAACTACCTGGACCAAAAATCGCTCTTAACGATGATACGCAGTGAGCCGGATATGCGAAGATTGTTTCTCCAAAAAGTTCCCACTCATTCGGCGCTAGAAGTCCACCTCAAAGCTCTTGAAGGTGATCGTGCAAATTGCCCTAAGGAACATGATTTGTTGGCTTTAGTTGAGGTAAAATTCACTTGCTCATTGCTCAGTCTGAATAATATTACTTTTACTAATCACTATACATGCTAATGATTTCAATTACGCCTATGTCTCAGTCGCTGTGTCAGCTTCCCTCAGAAGATTATGACTCGCGAGATACCCATAACAAGTTTCCCGACGAATTTTGTGAGTCTGCCGCAGCTGTCAAGCTTTGTCAGGACTCGTGGAGCACTAATGAACTCAGCTCAAGCATTAGAAATTCTTTAGCTATTCTAAGCATATTTTTAAAACGCCTGGATGTAGAAATGTCTGTGCGTTCAGATGGTACGTGGAAACTTCAGGCGTTCACTAAGACTCAAAAGGATAAATTGTGCGTTGCTGAAGAAGTGTTGAAGGTTTGTTTTGCTGTGTTTTCCCTTGTACGCAATTTTACCTACAGCAATAGTACAACAAATTCTATAGTTCAAGTCAAGTGCTGTTTCAATATTGTTTCAATAATACAGGAAGAAAGACTGCTGAAGTCTGAAATGGAAGTAAAGCTGGAAGCTTTGAAGCAGTATGTGGACAACTTGAATGAAAGTGACTCTTCTGCGTCTGGAATTCTTACCCTTCCTACGATTATAAGTGGCTTTGCTGCGCTACCTTCAGCTGAAGACTTATTCGTACAGACAAAATCTACGCCATAATCTACACAACGTACCTTATTTACTTTCTTTAGATTTTAGCTCTAATCTAATACTGATTTTGTATAATTTATTTTACAGCTGCCACAAAGCTGATTTTAGTTTCACAGTGTAATAAACGGAATCGTACATGTTAGATTAGATACCTCCTGCACGCTTAATTTATGTTAAATAGGTGTAAAAATTGCAATAATAGCAATAATCGGAAACTACTTCGCTCACAGTTTTCATTAGTATCAGATGGAAAGGGAAATGCGACAAAGGCAAAGTTGACACGACTGAGACGACTGATGTTGTGTCCGTTGATACTGCGGAAGAGGTACAGGGCCTAAAAATCATGGGAATCTTTAAAAACGCCTTTTGTCGAAAAATCACTCATTGCCCCAGATTTTGCTGACATTTCAAGACAAATACCTACATCGAATCAGGACCCATGGCAGTCCGTGATAAGTATTTTAGTACACATAATCATCAACCGAATGGCAGGAGTTTCCACAGTTTGACTTGCTGACATCGTAGTAGATCCAGAACACAAGCAAACCTTGGAAATCTGCAAGTTTCTTTCTTTTGGAGTTTTAGTCCATTCATTGCTTCGTTTTTAGATTACTGTTTCCACTGTTGACATCATTAATAGTAGCACTGGCAAGTCTGAAGATGGATAGAGTCAACGGATGCTGGGTCATCTATACTAACGTGGACTTCCTCCTTTGCATTGTATGTCCTTTAATTGTCTACAGATTTGGTTGATCCTATTCAGGAATTATTCTCTGTAGGCAGTTTAGCTTATTTAATAATAGAATACATTATTCAGTATGTCAGACTCTAACAACTTGAATGCATTTCATATCAAAAGCTGAAGACACAAGCAATTGCTTAAGATAATTTTTTATTCAATTTTAGATCCTAGATAATCTAATCTCATTCAATCTTGACAAATCTAATCTGCCGAAGGATGTGAAGCCAAGCAGTTTTGCGATCAGTAGTCTGTGGAACCTGTAGCTGAAAGGAAGAATACATCTCTAGCTTGATAAATCCAAGGACCATGAGCCATCTAAGGTTTGCCTACCAGAATGGACTCCCTGTACAGGGTCAGAATCCTCGTTTCCGATTCGCAGGGGAAGCTTGGATGTCACCGGAAGGCTACATGGTCTTTGAAGGACAAGAACTGGTAAGGTTTTCGTAATTATTGCATTTTATTATATGAAGCAAGACGAAGATCAAATCTTGTTCCCTCATTTTATCTTCCTTTGACTAATTACAGAATCCTGGATATCCAGGGTCTTCAGCTGGGCATTCTGGACTAAGCTATGAACCGAGAAGTAACCACTCTTCAGTTTACTACTCAAAGTCCCTTTCCAGCCGGAGCTCCACTCGTTCCAGCGCTAATCCTGTCCATTCTTATGAATGCCAAATGAAAAACGAAGCACTCCAGAGAAGTGGATCCAGTACTGGGTATCCCTATTCATGCTCGTGCTCACCGGAGAAGGAGGGCCTTCACTCAAGTCGCTCCAGCATTGGGTCTGCGCACTCATATTCGTCATCGGTGAGGAGTGATCCGTTTCCTAAAACAAATCCTTGGAGTAGCCCGTTTGCCCACTCATATTCGTCACCGGTGAAGAGCGAGCCGGTTGCTAAAACAAGTCCTTGGAGTAGTCCGTCAGCCCACTCATATTCGTCATCGGTGAAGAGCGAGCCGATTGCTAAAACAAGTCCTTGGAATAGTCCGTCAGCCCACTCATATTCGTCATCGGTGAAGAGCGAGCCGATTGCTAAAACAAGTCCTTGGAATAGTCCGT
>JAQGAD010000623.1:0-32481 GCA_034696625.1 Isotomurus palustris | reverse complement strand
TCAGTTTTCAAAATGTTCATTTACTCCATACTCAATTTCATGCAACCTTTAGCACACGCTCATACGTTGAAAATTCCTGATTTAGGAATTTCAGGATACTATATATTAAAGCTATTCTAATACTTCATCCAACAATCGATTTTTGAATTTGTGCAGTTGATTAAAACAAAAAAGCAAAGACATTCTTTAGATTTCAGATTCATAATATAATTTCAATTCAGCATTCACAAACACTCATGTTTTCCGTTGTCCCTGAGATTCCAAAGGAGGGAAGTCTTTTCTGCTCTAGTTTGTGTCTGAGAATGAGAATTGTTTTGATCGCATCCACACAACCTCACAAAACTCACAAAATATTTTTCCAGGAAATTATCCCCTCGTTTCAGTCAATGTTCCTGTCATTGTCACACGTGTCAGCCATCAATTTGCATTCAGTTTAATTGTTGTACTTCCAGTGTCAGGAAGTTGACGGCCACAAGGTTAGTCTTCTGTTTTTATCCAATGTCTTGTGGATTTATTTAATCACAAAGGGCTCATTCATAATATTCTAAGCTCATATGTAATTTATTTTTATCCGTATTTTTGTACTACTTTAGAATGTGGAGATAACGTATCCCAGTGAATTCCCAGGGGAGGATTCACATCATTTACTGCGATGGCAAGTGAACCCAGTAGGAATTACACCTCAGCCGGATTCGAAAATAACAGGGTTGATAGTATGAAGGAGCCTGAAGAAAAAGTTTTAAAAGAACTCCCTAACTTTCTTAATACCTTTGGCACGAAGTTTACCAATTGTATTTGCTGTGGAGAAGATTTTGACGACAGCTTGGAAGGCTTGAAGGAGGAGACACGAAGGAGTCAGCGTGTTCTGAAGGACATCTGCATTAAAAGTGTAGTTCCCGAAATTAAAGTGCTAACTGAAGCTACACTGGAAAAGGATTACTCCTTCCCATTCTGCCCTGACTGCGTGTCTTCGACAATTTTGAAACTTACTGAAATGTACAGACAACTTCAGGTCGTGCAAGAAGGTTTTAATGAAGTCAGGTACACGTTAGTTTCGGACCTTATTCGGTGCTATGTCAAAGTGTATTTTAATGATGAACACAAAACACACCCGACTGAGGAATCTATATTCACTTGTAAGTTTAAACTTTTAGATTAGTGAGGAAATTATGTATTGACGTCTGATAAAAATCTCAATGATTTGTTTGTAGATTGGAGAAAGTATGCTATTCGGAACACATGGGAAGCTTTTGAAGAGCTATTTAAATCAGCTGGAACTGAAATAGAAAGTTCTGTAAGTGGACAGGATCAAGAAATAGCACAACCAAAAACGAGGTTTGATTTATCGAAAGTGAAGATTGAAGTTCAAGAAGAGGATGAAGAAGAAGAAATTATTCTTGATGAAGCAGCAGTTATGAGTGTTTCGGAAAGAGACGCGGTCTATGATGTATTTACAGATGAAGATTTCTACACTGAGTCCGTAGTTTCGGTAGAAATTTAAATGAAATTACAGATCTTATTCAATCTGAGATTGTTAAATTAAGTTAAAACTGTCTGGATTAATTTAGGAAGGTGGTGATATCTCGGACCAAGTAAAACAAGAATCTATTGAAGCCGTAGATGAGACATCACAAATAAGCTGTCCATCGACTTTTAGTCTGATGAAATCTTTCGACGCTGAAATTGACGATGACTTGCCTCCTATTAGCCAACTGATTGAAAATGCTCTGGGGAATTTTCGTCCAAGACCTGATGTTTCACCCCCTAGAAAACGAAAATCGGTCTCAGTTCGGGAGAATAGCGAGGCTCAGAAAGAGTGTAAATCTGGTTGTGAGGATAGAAAATTATCGAAGTTGTCCATTACAAAATGTGTCAAAAAGAAGGGCTTGACAAAGAAACAGAAACTCAAAAAATCTACTGGCTTAGTAAATGAAGCTACTGAAAGGCGACAATCTCTTAGAGTAAGAGTTTGTAAGCAGAAACAAAAAAGCCCAATTAAGTCGAAAAGGAATCCCAACTACTGGAAACGTGTACCTATGGGAAAAAGTAAATCTTCAGTCAAAACTGTTCGAGTGGCTAAGAAAAGGTCAAAATCGATGGCATTAGTAGGAGAAAACTTAACTACGTATCCTATTGAGTCAACTGTTGAGTCAAAAACCATTTTAGAGCAGGATCCTAAAGAAGCACTCAAGATAGTTGAAATTGTGAATGATCAAGTTGGGTCATCGGGGAAACGCGTACTCCGAAGTTCTGTAGGGAAATCGTGCACGACACCATCTCAGAACTCCTGTAATGATAACATTGAATATAAGCCAAGCTTAGACAGCGACACCGAGATAATTTTACCAGCGTCCCCCGATATATTCCTATTGAATGATGATGTTGACACGGAAGAAAATAGTATTCCTTCGCCAGCAAGCAGCAGTGAAGAAGATAATGTTGAAGATGATTCGAATGATGAAGAATTTGAGCCACCGAAAAAGAAACGTATGGTTGTGAAAAAGAATCTCCCTAAAGTTTCAAAGACAGACCAGCCCTCCAAAGGGATTAAAAAGCGTATAAGAACATTTAAATCAAAATTCGATACTGGTCAAAGTACATCCTTGCCGAAAATTCGATGTCGACCTCCTAAAGAAGTCCCATCATCAACAAATGAAGATCCTCTAAATCCTGATGCACTTTCAAATGAGATCAAAGCAAAAAAGAAGAGAGTAAACCGGCCAGCTCAGTGCAGCGTTTGTGGAAAAATTCTTTGCTCAACGTACAATCTAACCCTCCATTTGAGAACGCACAGTGGAGAAAAACCGTACCCTTGTCCCTATTGTCCAATGCGATTCTTGAAGCCACCAAATCTGAAAGCCCATCTGCTAAAGCACACCCGTGAGAAGCAATATTGTTGTGAACTCTGTGGAGCAACATTTGGTTATCCTCAAGTTTTAAGATCTCACAAAGCAAGTCTTCATCAAATATATGATCATGTGTACACTTTTGAATGCAAAAGTAGTGACGGAAATTGTCACAAGAAGTATGTCACTCCCGGAGAAATTGCCAAGCACCTGAGACAGAATCACTTCGTTGAGCAGCATGCAGATATCAGCCCTTTTTGCAAAATTAAATGCGAGATATGCGAACTCAATATTCCTGATTTAAATACTTTTAATGAACACATTAAAGAAGAGGAACATCTGCAGAAGTTAAAATCTCACCGAAGTGCACATCACAGTGTAAGCCTTCATAAAGAGTCGTCGACTGCTAGAGCAAAGTCTGAAAGCACCAGTAGATCAACATCCAATGTGAATAGCAATCAAAATAAGACTGAACCTCAGGCTAGTTTCGTAGAGAATACCACAGTGTCAGAGAAGATAAAGTTTAGTCAAGTCGCAGATCCTGCAGCGGCACAGATTTCTCAGTGGCCAAAGAAATGCAGGGCGGAAGGATGTGATATGATGTTATCTAATGAACAAAATATGAGACTGCACCTTAAAAAATGTCACAGACAACGGAACCATGTTTGTGATGCAAGTGTCCTGATCCAATTTTCTACGGTATTTGATTCAGTAAGCTTTCAATACTCATTATTTTTTAATTTTGTTTCTAGATCTGTTCCAAAGCCTTCATGGAGAAAAGCCATTTACGTCAGCACAAAATTCTTCATCTTGACGCAGGAGAGAAGCCTTTTTGCTGCGATGAGTGCGACGAGAAATTTAATACCCAAGCTAGCCTAAACCGACACAAAACAAAACACACCGGTGAAGGTTTACAGATTTGCAAGTACTGCGAGAAAACTTTCAGGAAACTTAAGACGTATCGCAGACACATGTGCATTCAACATTCAGATATGTACTTGACTCTTGAGCCGTATTTCTGTGACTGTTGCTATCTAACTTTTCGAAGTCAAGAGGAACTTGTGACTCATAGTAAGCAACACGAAGACAACCAATGTGAGGTATGTGCTATCGATGTCCATGACTTTGTACCAATCTGACTATCATATGGATTGACTTTTACAATATTATGTGTTACTAAAGTAATTCGATTTTTAATTTTCAGCAATGTGGGAGGCTTTTTGAGTACAGGTGTGAATTGGTTCGTCATATACAAAACCACGATAAGCCCTTCAAATGTGACCAATGCGAAAAGTCATGGACCACAAAAGCTGCCATGAAGGTACGATCCAATATTTCTTATAGGTTGATAGGTGAGCGACTGAAACGAAAACGATCGCTTAAGGTTAACTGACAAATTTTATTATTTGTTGCAGGAACACGTGGAACGAGTGCATAGTAAAGAAAAGTCCTTTAAGTGCGACCAATGTGGCTTAGCGTTTTTCGGCGAAAAGTGGTTGCAAAACCACGTAGACAGAATGCACAGCGGAAATTCGGCTAAAATTCGTCGAAAAAAGCACACTCAATCAAGTAACGATTCGACAGATGACACTGATGACAGTCAGGACTGCAAGGATGAAGGAAACACGTCAATGGAACACAAATTGCTCCATCAACCGACCGAACTACAAGATAACGCCGTATTCACAATCACTCCAGGTTTTTGAATCTAATTGTAAAGATTTTCATCATTAGATAGATATTGGTCTCCTGTTCGACAATTTTACAGTGCAGGTGTAAATATTGTGTATTGTTTTTATTATGATAATTGTGTACTTGTATTGTGTTGTTGGTGTCTATATTGCATATTTGTAATTCAATTATTTGACTGTGAATGCACAAGGAACTTAAGAGTGTATAATAATATAATTATCATGAACTCTGTATTGCAAAATTAATAAGCAAGCTGTCTGTGTTCTTGTTGTACTATTTGATCCACATTGTCACTGTCTAAATTAAATCCGTTAAACCTTGACAGAAATAAATTGTGTGTCTGCGAACACATATATTTACTCACCTAAAAATACAAGCATTTATTGTCATTTAATGGAAAGTCGTTCGCATATTTATTTATTTGATGCACTTTTTCTAATTATGTGTCTGTGAAATGTTAAGCTTATCTTTCTGTTTATTATTTATTTTATTTTTACAGTGAATGAACTATAATAGTATAGTAATTCTTGCCTTATTCGGCAACGCGATATATAATTCCTATTACATACTTTCACATTCAAATTCGTCACCCTTTTATTCCGTAAGAAACCGTTTTAACCTCGGCAGTAGGTTTGGACTCATTATTTCCTTCAAAATATCGTACCTTGTCTGAATTGTCTGATTATCCAAGCCTGACCAAATTAAGTTAAACTAAATTCATTATATAACATGATGATCACTGGACAAGTTGCTTCCAACAGGGACCGTCATTACAGATGTCATCTGCCTCAGCTCCACACAAAGTAAAAAGTAACTCTGTTTTCAGTTGTACTCCCTAACTTTAAGTTTACTTGTCTTAATATCTAACAGTTAGGTTATTTCACCGTGCATTTAAACTTATCAACTATATAAGACAGAACAAATTAACTTCTACTAAACTGCTTGCAAAATTACTCCCTAATGAACTGAAGAAAAAAAACATCCGTATCCCACTGCGAAGTATTTTAGAATCCCAGTAACTACTTACAATCAACAGGCCATTATTAACAAGTAATCCAATACGTCCCGACTCCATGTACCCATTTTCCCTCACCCCCGTAATCAATTAACCACACTTATTATAAGCCCATACAATCAATATGCCATTTCTAATACTTAAGCTACTTAACATATAAACCCCTTCAAACTACTGATTTGTCAGAACTCTTTGGCACAACCGAAGCATTAATTACAACTTTACTGCGATCATCACACTTGTGCCTCTTCTACAGCTTGTCTCATTCAAAATGAATGATTATCAATTATTATTCTTTCTTTAGATGGTACAATTATTACAATTAACATGTAAATGAATGTCCTTACTAGACGGTACACAGTCCATCAATTAAAAATGCATTTTCGTTCTACGGCAAATTGCGTTTATAAATGAACATTCTATCCTAAAATACTGCTGAGGTAAGAACTACCGGGCAGTTCATCCTTCCTTACACTTTATCTTAAAATATTACTTTATAGTCCTTTATCCATTATATCTACACTGTACATTTACACTAATTAGTTCAAGTCATGTTTAAGCGAAGTCCAGCTTTTTAGTAATATAAAGTACCACTCAAAAGTTACGTCAAGTACTTCAGAACCACTCTATCACGTAAATGTAATTGCGTTACGTTAATCTACATCCTACAACATACAACTACGCTTACTACTCTTTAAGGTCAATGTGTTTGTTGTGTGTTGCAAGTATAACATGAAATTTTTAATTACTATAAGTGATAATGGATATTTGTGAATTGTGATTGATTAGTATGAGACAGGTATTATTGCTTGCATTGCATATAGACTATATATACGGTACGCATAGCTTATCGTTTGCTTATCGAAGAGGACGGAGATGACCAATGTCCATGTCTGTGTGGACTCGCATGATGTGAATAAGGCTTAAGGATTTCTGAGGCATCCAAAGGATCCGAGAAAGACTTGACTCGTCTCATTCTGAAGCACATTACCATTGTGGAAAGTGTCAAGATTACAAGAATCAACGTACTCAAGCCTGTAAGCACAAATGGGGTGAATTGAGATTATTGATTTGGCTCATCTAATTCTAAACTTCCATTGTAGTAATTAAATTTCCATTTACCTATCATTGCAGTGAACACTCCTGTTTTCACACAAACACTCTCATGATTCACAATATCTGTGCGGGCAGCTTCTGTAGTCTCCTCATCCTCCTGCAGAACTCTTAACGCTTGAAACAAATTGATGTTTTCAGATTGTGTGGAATTCCTCTCCGACTCAATTCCATACTCATCAGCAGATCGCTTGCGAACACTTTTAACATTCCTCCAGTAACAAGGTTGACTCTATAAAAAATATTACATTTCCTCCAATTAAGTCAAAGACACACAATTAGCATCACCCGTTATAATTACAATGACAACCCACTTACCGGACACTGGCCATGGCACATGCGGACATCACATTCGATGTAGAGAGCAGGTGACCCCGTAAATCGGAAAGTCTTCAAGTAGGCAAACACTTGAGTCTCATAAACTCCCGTCGCTTGATTCCAAGTTCCTCTAAACGGACTCATCAACTTGCTATCCACAGGACACCTTTAGGGAAACAGAAAATACAAACCCAACATAAAAAGCCTGACACACCCCCAATTGCACATAATTTAATGCCTGAGAAACGCAAAGTGCATTGTGAGTAATTTTCCTCAAAGAATGGCTGTGTAACACCGGTAGTTTAGTAATTAGCAAAGAAGATTTACGGGCAGGTACGTTAAGAACCGTTTGAACTTGCACAGTTGCACGAATGCACATAAAAATTGATGTTGCATGTGTCAAAGCTTCGTACTTCTTCGTCGTAATAAAGAAAGATTGCATGAAGAAGGAAAATTGTCATCTCTCCTCCATAATAAATCCTTCTTCCTTACCCGTAGTGATCAATCAGTTGAATCCTTTTGGTAGCTCCGTTATGGGCGTAGCAGTCATTGACGACGATGTCAAACCCATCATATTGAGATCTCATGTAGATCATCAGTGTCAATGGATCTCCTACGCGAACAGGCCCTCCCACTCGAGTCCCACTTGTTCCAAACCCGTAGCGAACTTCCATGTAACACTCGGGTGGTGTCAAGGTGAAAACTACAGGGTTTCCTGTAGCCACTCTGTCATCCAAAACAAAAGTCCAATTAGCCCAGAAATCTTTAGTAAAAGTAGATTACCCGAGAGCAACTTACTCTACGTCGAGAAAAGGGAAGGTAACCGTCTTCCAGAAGTCGTAGCCATATTCACAAGTCACTTTAAAGTGTTCATCCCATTCTTCTTCTATCATCGGGTTGTACTGCACTGTCACTGTGTTCCACATGAAGTTTTTCTACCGGATCATTCACAAAGATGTGTGATTTATTCATTAACATTAGAGTTATGTAATTAGGAGAGATTGTCATTTAATTATGGAGAGATGTCTCTCATTAAGGAGATCAGAAGACTCCCTTCATTGTCTCATTGTACCCCATAAGGTATTATCCTTTGATTACATAAGGATTTTCTTGTAAGAATATTACGTAACTTCGACGAGAGAAAGAAAGCCCTTAATTAGAACCGCATTGTGTCCAGAGACAGACACAGACAGATTTTAAAGTCTAGTAAATTTATATTTCAATAGAACTGGACTCTCAAATCGAGACTTGTAGACTTGCTTATTATTTTACGGAGTTTATGACTTGGTTGAGTAATTTTCTTACGGAAGGTTCTTTTCGTCCCTCAACGTGATTTGATGCTCCAAGGGTTCCACATCGGTTCAGTTTGATTAAGTACTCGTACTCACCCCTTCCAGTCCCATTTATGTACACACAGTCAGGATCGTAAGAGTAGCCTGGAAAATAATAAAAACTAAATTACACACTATCTCAGTCAGTTGTATTTCATTTTACCATTTCCTTTCAAGTTTTTCTTCTCGCTAATTGAGCGAAATCCTACACAATCATAATCTGCAAGATGCTGGAACTACTACAAAATTATAGCCTACTGATACACCTGGTAGTTTACAAGTGAAAATTATGAAGGCACATATTCCATATTTACCCAGTTATCTACCGAGGCATTACTTTGAATCTCATCAATTACATAACCCAGTAATCTTTCAAACTAAATCTTCAAAAGAACTTTCTGACTGCATCCCATTTGCTGATACAGTAATAAGCTAATTAATTTACACGAAATGTGTCCAATGCTCCTATAACTTTTTATGTAACTCCTGCTGCAATCCAAGTGCTTCCTGATGAACTGATGAGCCATCAAAAGGTCAACTTGAATGATATTTACTTAAAATTACTCTGAAGAATTCCTTCTGCACGAACTTAATCATCAGAAAAGGACAATTGAAATAAATAGCTCTTCACAAAGCCACGCCTCGTCTTTGTCCATAAGAACCTGTGAATTTACACTTGAACTCAAATTGCAATTTGGAGAGAAGAGCCAATTTTCTATTTTTACGACCAAAGCATGTGCACCTCTCAGTCATTTAAGTCTAAATACTAAAGAGCGTGTTTTGTGAGACTCACCAGCAGCCTACGCATACCAGAGGAGAATTGAAAAGTACTTTGTACTTTTTAGTGGATTAAAAGCCAAAAGTCCTGTTATCCACTTGGAAAGAGCATTTAACTCTCTTAAACTAATTCTGTTCTGGGAAAAATGCCACCCAGCAAGGTATTAATTATTTTGACACAGTGTGGGACGCTTTGAGTCACTCGCTCGCATTTAATCTCCTCAAGTGCGAAAAGTGTTCATTCATTTGCACGAAAAACAGCTAGCTCTTTAACACACTGACTTCATGTAACTTTAATTGTCTCTAATTGTTCCTGAGTAAACGGCTTACACGTAACCTGCTGCTCCACTACTCCACACAAGAACATTATTAAGTCACACACACTCACAGTAACTAAACAAATCATTTATTTCGTTGTCACACACTGTGAGACACACAGAAGACAACAACAACCGTCTAGATAGTCTCACAGCTTCTTCTTATCTCAATCTTAATAGATGATTAAACTGTAATTTACACGGGTGCAATTGAGTAGAAGGGTTTCTTTCTCACCTGACGAGTAAATAAGTCCATGGAAGGTTCCGTTAAATGCGACACGAATCTTCATGAAGTCATCTTGGCATTCGGCTTCAATGTCTGTGTGTGCAGAATGGGGAAAACCATTTTATTTTACAGATGTGTATTATTCAAATGGATTAATATAAAAGAAGACTCCTCTTACGTTGGACGCGAGTGATGTTAAAGGGATTTCGAGAATTCCTGTCCCACGGGTAGACGGTGTTCGGAACGGGATACCGCGACTCAACAGGCCGAGTCTGCCATAACGGATCTGACGCTGCAGCTTCCAAAGGAGGTCTCGCTCGCAAAGAGTTCGGTGGAACGTAGCCCTGACCTCCGACGAACACAACCTGCAATTTGGCACTCATTTTTATGCAATCATTATCATAATTTCGTGCAGAAACTCAGATCGCTGTGTCGTCTCAGACAGCAGCTCGATCTCCTTATGCATGTAATTACAATCATTATGATAGACGGATGTAGGACTATTCTCAATGGAACAAAGACAATTGTAGGTTACGTTAAGTAATCATCTCAGCATGTGGAAATGCATCTATTCTACATAATCCACAAGACTTTGCCTGAATTTATCTCTCATTGACATAAAAATATCTCGAAGTAAAAAAGCATCTCAGGAACTAGCACAGGACTCCCCAATTAAACGAATTTGTCACAGAGGAAACATTTTCAAATTAATAAAAGTCCCCTTTTTGTCCATCTTAACGCATATTTTCCATCCATTCAAGTTCATAGGTAAATTATCAAAAAATGTATGTCTACTATATAAAGTGAACTGTGCTACCCTACCGGTTGATGGTTGCTCCCTTCTTCCTGTAACGCTTCCCTAGTTTCATTCTTCAGAATATGCGGAAATGCACTCTTGTATTCGTATTTCGCTTTGTCCGTTCCAGCGTCCTCAGAGGAAGAAGACGAGGAGACCACCGTTCCAGGCATATTGGTATTCACACTTTCCATTGAAGAGGAGCTGCTTCCGTCTCCATTCTCATCGACAATCCTTTCTTTCCACAACCCCATTTTGTCCAATTTTGCTGCTAATTGATTCATCATTGGTGTCGATCTCTCTTCTCCAGCTGTAGTGGATGTGTACACACTACTTCCTGTTCCTCCCATGTCGCCACCAGAAGGCGAAGTCAAAGTGATGGTTTGCAATTTCACTGGAGTCACGGAAGAAGATGTCGTAAGAAATTCCGTTCCATCATCCGTTCCCACCTCCGAAATTGTCTCATCTGTTGGATTCTAAACGGGATAACCAAAATATTTCTTTTTATGAATGAAAAATTACTACAACACTAAATAAAATTTCATTCAGGAATCCGCATAGTTATTTTAGAAACTTCATGTAAATTATTGTAAATCTCATTTTCCTCAAATTCAGAACGGGATAAGGACATTCCAAACTTCGATTACGCAACACAACAATTCTCCTCAGAATACAAGGTATGATTGTGACCTATGGAAAATATAAAAATTCCGTGATTTTGACTTAATTTCTGAGGCTAGATTAATTCATCAGATTAGACTCAGTTTCATCAATTTCATTCTCACCAAGCTGTAAAGGTAACAATCTGACTTGTGTAAAAACAATACACAATTTGGGGAAGGATGTCATCATCACATCATCCCATCATCACCACAAAACTCATGGAAGTATGAAATGAATGCCAAATATGTAAACAGCGGTAGAAAAAACTGTAACCCAATCGAATGTGTTTGTGTACAGTTCTCCAACAAAAGAGATTATGTAACGTCAAAATGAACGAGAGCACGAGAAGCCGAGGATACCTCTGTACTAATAAAATTGGTCAGAAGCTCAACAGCTAAAAAGCATGGACATCCACAACAATCCACACGAGAGACAGCAGACACGACCTCAAACAATACTCGACGCTGACTTACTCACATAAACACACTGTAAAGTAAGTGTAGGCTCGGTTGAATGAATTATATCGCTCAACAGCAGCTACCATTGAAAACAAACGTGTTTACTTAATTTATTACTGATACGTGTTTGCGGTACAATGAACACAAAAGTGTAGTAACGATTTAAACAATAAGTTTTTTGTTCCTTTAAAATGCACACCGGGTCCACCCACCACACTCATAATTTGCATGCAACTTGCTTTTTTTCATTCTCCACTCTCGTCGGCTATACCAACGCCTATGGCATTCAATTAACAATGCAATTCCCAATTTGCTAACTTTTACTTTATTCCATGAGAATGAGAGACTCAATTGATGTTTAAGTAAAGTGGATGATATGCATTAGTTAATTTGTCATCAAAGGCCGAAAGCGAGTCATCACGAGTGATGAGGGAGAGTATACTAAATTCATTATTAACCCCGTAACACGTTTTATATCTTTACACTGTTACTAATTAATTAAGTGAAGATTGATTACTCCACTTTTGATTGTTTGAGCACGTTACATATTCATTCAGGGCTATTGTTCTCTAAGGTTTGACAACTTTTAGGAAGCGTGACAAAATTGTTGGGTAATCCAACTTCAATAATATGAGGATGTTCATTTGTTAATTAGTTCTGGAAAGAGGAGTTTCTTTTTAAGGGACTCGTGTGTAGCCTTTAGCTGTCTGTCTTATGGAGAATTATGCAATATGAAAACTAACTAACTGCTTGATTGTTTAGATGAGACAATCAACGGAAACTTGAGGTATGTGAGGCAATGTGAGACAAGGTGATATCGTTTCAATTCCTAATTTCCTCAGATGAATAGATAATCGAAATCCTTCGTAATAAACAATTTAATAATTAGGAATGTTGGAGGGTAGAAGAGTGTCACTTCTCAGCGATCTGCCGAGACTCGAGAGACATTTTCTCATTAATGGAATGGAATGGAATATTAGAGACGATTGAAGAACTTACGGCAGAAATAACGGAACGTGGGAGAAAGAAGGAAGCCACGATGAGGGATAAATAGAGAGCACCAAGACCAGCAGGAGATCTTCTCCACATCTTGAAAGGTGATGCTAATTGCTCCCCATGAATTCTTTTTCTCCTACAACAAGTTGATGGTAATGGTGGTGGTGACAATTCCTCAGACGAAGGAATTGATGACGGTGACAATTCTGACAATAAAAAGGCAGCTGATGATGATGACGAGAACTGAACTCTTCTTTCTTCATCCAAATCTATTTCTCTTTTTGGTTCAGATCGTAACACTGAAGGTGAGTGTGGCATTTCTTCTGAATGAAATTCTTCTCTATGTGATCTCTCTGATGGATTTAAAACACATTTACTCCCACTGATGTCCATATCTCTGGTATTACTATTGTGAGAGTGATCCATCATCACTCGTCTCTCTGGTTCCGTTGGCTGGGACCTGACCTTTGGCTGCCTCCACTTCCCAATGAGTTTTTCCACAAGTAAATCCACACTGATTTACTTACATCAGCTGCAAATCAAACAAAATCATTGTACAATTTAGATTGAGGAAGTTGGTTCCGGACAACATAGGATCATATAAGGGATATCCCAACAATTAAAAGTATCTTTGAAAGAAGTGCCAGTAACTTTTTCATGTATATTCATAGAAGCATTTATATGCAAAGCAACTCTGTGGTGTCTATTAAAGGATTAGAAGAGATTGACGCGGTGTTTGATTTTGATACAGCGTTGATTGTGTCTGTGGGAGCATTTATTTTGATCAGCAAATAAAACTAACAGTTTATGATGCTCTTATTGTGCCTTAAATGGAGGAATGCAATGGTTTGTGAAAAAGGAGTCTGGTGGAACTGCTTTCTGTGGTGATATTTAAATAGGAAAAGCAGCAGGTGATCTTGAACAAAATTCTGAACATTTTCATCCCATTTCCGCATTCACAGACTTCTTCACTTGTCGATGTGCGAATGAGTGCGATGCAAAACTACTAACTCATCTTCAAGTGAACGCAACTCATCATCACAACAGCTTACCACTTTATTTTTCTTGGGGAAGAAGACACAGGCTTCCATTTCTTCTATTTGCATCACATTGTCATTCACAATTGTAGCAGAGAGTTTAGCATAACCAACTAACTTTAACCATCACCATCACACAGAGCTACCACTTCACTAAAAATAAAGCGCATCTTGTTAGTGTGGTGGTTTAACCTTGTTGCATTCCGTAGAGTTGGAATAACTGTTCATTCTTTTTCTATACTTTTCCACTACTTTTCTATTGTCTTTTTGTTTTCTGCCAGAAGCGGATAATGATAAGTCATGAGCAATTGTAAGAATACGATTAAATAACTACGAGTTAAGGGAAAAGGTGGAAATTGAAAAGATAACATTTTGCATTTTGTTCGCTGTTGTGAGCTGGTTTGAGAAAATTGGCTGTAATGGAGAAAATTATCATTCACACACATGACGTGCAGATGGTAGACCTACAGACTTCCATTTATTAATTTTGTAGTTTGTTATTTTGATAGGCGCTTAATTAATTGAAGGTTGATTTTAATGCGATTTGAAATATAAAGTCAATTGTGGTTAATCGCAAACCAGGCAGTTTTCTATATTTTAAATCAACATTCTTGGTTGCAGAATTTTGTTTTTTTCATAAAAAACTGAACTGAACTGTTGTTGTGTGATGCCGATGCATAGCACAACACATTTAATAACATGGAAGTTCGAACTGTTCGAAGGAGATTCATTGACACTGAAAGGGATGTACTTTGAAATTAGCCGATAATACCGCATACTTGTAGAGTGTAAAGTAAAATAATTTTTTCCCAGTAGAACACGGACTTGTACAAAACAAAAACAATCCACAATTCATTGTTCTTTTTCATGACTTGTTACTTTCTTTGCTTCCTCAATAAAAATTATGTACCTAGTTTGCAGTAAGATTTACTTTTGCTTGGTTGTATCTAAATAACACGATCATTTTACTTTTACTTGTGATCAAAACTGAACAAAGATTTGTAATTTTGAAATCTGATTTAGTCCTGTTGTTTCGAGCTAGAAGTTTGTTGGAACTGAAACATCAGAACTATTTGGAGACCTCGTGATGTTCAGTAAAGCATGGAGAAATGCAGACTTTGCAGACTCAAACTCACTCCCATTCCTTCTTCTGTACAGCTTAATTTACATCCCGTTCGAGGATTCGCTTAAGAAGAACTATCAGTTATTTTTAATTGTTCACTAATCTAATTGTTCCCCATTTCCTTTCCGGTCTTTCGTGTATTATAAACTCTTTGGGAGTAGGGAAACTTGAACTTCCTGAAAAGCCACGAATAAAGAAGGCATGCGGGATGAGTATTTAACAAAGCAATTGTACATTTTATACTCAAGCGAGTAAATCCAATCTGTCTTTCGCACTGATTCCAATCCCATCATCGTCTCTTCTTTCTTTCCACCTTAACCTTTCTACTACTGTTCACTCCTAACAATCCACAATTCCACATTCAGCAGTCGAACAAATCCATTTCATTCTAAATTCACAGTTTCTTCTCATGCATTTCCTCCTCATCCTTGGACACTGCAGACTACATAAACCTTCTCATGACTCGGCTAAAATTACGTTCAACATAATTTAAATAAGAAAATAAAATGCCTCAATGAATTCCTTGTCACATCGGAAGAATATCAAAAATCCTTTAACTCATCATTCTCTCCCTTTCTGGTTTCGGTTTCTCTGAGAAATTCACTTGTACTTTGGATTTTACGACTTGTCGAATCTTTGTGGAAGGAAGTGCAGAAACTCAAAAGTACCGAAGACTTTATACGAAAAAGAAGACCTTATGTCCTCATCCTCTGCAATCACTTAAGCATAAGTACAACCGGATCAATTTAAGACTTATTACACGGTTCATCTTCTTTTTCTCACTGTACTTCCACTACAAACCAAACTTTTTAATGGGCAAGGAGACAGAGAACTAAATTTATTCAATTTTGAGTGATCTATCTGCTTAACATTATGAGAAGATTAAACTTAACCAACCATTGTTCACAGTTATTCCCTAAAAGTTAAGAGAGTAGTAAGTCTATTCCTATTCCCTCCTGTCAATGTTAAACCGAGGCAAATGGACTCTCGTCTCATCGCAGCATCCGACGTCCTTCCTGTTTCACATAAAATTCAATCTTCACGACAATTCACCCAGGCTTTCAATTTCACTGACATTCGCAAATCTCAAAATTACTCTTTTCGCCTCTTTGCTTGAGATTTAGTAGAAAAATGACACTGTCCTTTTCATATATTTTTTTATATTTCCGTTGTCATTTCACCCAATAAAAGTAAAGTGTACACGAGTAACGCACACAAACCATTACCGACTATAAAAAGAGTATTTTTACATGCCAAAATCAAGAGAAAAGGGTTAGTACAACCCACTACACATGAAGTGACATTTCTAAACAACATTTTCACCTCAAAATACTGTACGAATTACTACGAATCAGCGAGGTTCCCTGTGGTCTCCTGTCTCATGCTTAAATTAAGATGAAGATAGATTAACAAGTTTAGAATCTAGAGATCCAACCTTCCAACTTCTAACGTTTTTCAGGCGTCCTTAACCTTTCAACATTCCTCTGCAAAGTATCGTGTCGATTGGCTTTATGAAAGTGAAGTTTGTCTCTGCAACATTGTCAGCTTGTGTGCAAACCTCAAAACAACAAAAGACGCTAAGAAGGCAACGGTACAAGGGAGAGAGAGAGAGAGAGACTCGTCATGTTCTTCCCAGAAATAATAAGACAAGGATGACGAAAGAAAGTTAATCTGGTTTAATGTGGTCAAGGAAGTAACGGAGCATTCATTTTATTCATACCTTCCAAACATCCAACCGACAACCATCTCGCTATCTTTGCAGATCTTAATCTCATTTGTTTGCATTTAAATAATCACAAGGTGTGGAGGAGATTAAAGGCCACGGGTGATTATTACATGAGACAAAAAGCCATTCTCAGCCTAACCGAAAAAAAAACCTTACAATCCAAAGAAAAAATTATATCTTCCTTAATAACGTTTTATTTTGCTTTCCTATTTTTGAGATTCAAGGCACAAGGACTAAGAAACAACTTATTTTATGTACTTTCACTCTTTTCATTCAATTTGAAATCTCGAAATGTACCCTGAAGTATTTTTTTCCTGTTAATGTTGTTGTCGGAGTAAAAAAAATCTCAAAAACATCCAATAATACGCGTTTATATTCACACCGCATATCAATATACCTTAGGACTGCGAAGAGTTGATGAGTTTTCCTCCAACTAACAATGTAGCCGTTGTACACAACATAATTTACCTCAGATGAGATGAACTGATTACATTAAATTGAGAATCTCCATTGGATTGTATCCGTAAATTGCTGCATGCTGTACTGTTACTGATTGATATCGATCGGGACTCACATTCACTTGGATTGTGACTGATAAGATTGAAATGCCAAATTTATTGAGGAAATTTCCTTTCTTCCTTTGTGCACGGATGAAGATGAACCTGACACTCGTAGTGGAGATCTTTAAGAGCGTATAATTGCAATTTGCAATCTTTCGTACATGAGCCAACAAGGCATGTATAAAGAGTATATATATACGTGTGTGTGTCTTAAGATATATTTGTGAGCTATAATGAGCATACTTATGCCTTAGTTAGTAGACTTATAGTTATCAGAGTGAAATGAAAGACAAAGATCTTCTCAAGACTTCCCATCCTGTCGTGCTCGTTTAATTCTTCCGTGTGTGTGTGAGAGAGAGCGAGATAGAAGGACAAGCTCTAGAAATAATCTTGACTTAGATCTGAAATTGATATTTTGAAAGAGATTCGTTTTGTGCAACAAAAGAAAGCATTTAAGAGTAGAATGAAGATGCAAAATGTTATCTGAAACATGCATTTTTGGGCGATGAACTCTCAGAACGATGTGAGTAATGTTTGTTTACTGTTTTTTACTCTTTATCTTATGTTGCAACTTGTATGAAATAATGACGGTACTTACTTACTGAGGGTTAATTAAATATGTGGCAGTGTACAGGACTAACTAAGGGGATTTGCCCGGACTAACTTTAACTTACCAGGAATTACGGGATTTATTGATTGATTCGATGGAGTGTGCAACTTCAAATTCTTCAAAGAATCTTTCATACTTCGTTTCTTTGCAGAAGTTTTTACACTTCAAAATTGAATCTTCATGGTTGTTTTATGATAGAAGAAACATTCTACTGAGTTACCAATTTGTTCGGGCAAATTACGCTTCCAAAAATAAACTAGTTTTTGCCCATTTTTCGTAAGAATAAAGTAAACATTTTAAGAAAAAGGAACGTGTCTCATTCGACATGGAAATTACTTTCATTCTTTAAGCAAGCAAACGTAGTCATAAAATTTGAGACAGCAGATGGACAAACTCTCACTGTCCTTTTCTTATTCGCTGACATTGACTTTTATATAAATCGTCGATTATGGATTTAATGTTACGTAACTTTGTAGAACTTCTTCTACATACAAGAAAATTAGGAGTGAAGCATATCCGTCACAGGTGTTTGATACAATAAGCTCTTCAAAAATCTATAGACGTTATTTTATAACTTTCGCTAAATACGTCGATGGCCTGCGATAAGTCTGACCTATGTAACTACTCAAAATAGCATGTAACCATTTTCTAAAGAACCCTCTAAAATCGTCTAAAATTCTCGAAACAGAATCAGTTTAATATTCAGCGATTCAGCCTATTCAAAACTTGTGGAGTTTAGAGTGGAACGCGTCTCAGTGTGAAGTTCATGAAAACAAAATTCTGTGCATTCTTCCATGAGCATTCTTCCCCTTGCATGTCTTCCGTATTCCTCTCAGAAGTTAATTGAGATTTGCTCACGATAATTACATAATGTGAGCCAGCTGTCTTTGACTACTATCCGTATTTGCTTGTATTATGCAATAATCTTGCTCAGGACATTAGCATCCATTCGCAAAGCTGACTAATTTGTCGCTTGTCGTGTCGTGTTCTGCAGAAGGGTCAAATATACAGTCTCAAGAGAAGATCATTGAACAATATAATCCCATGAAATCACCCTGCCTGCCTGCCTGCTTTTGCATTTCCTGTTTCAATACGACACGACGCTAATTGTTTATACTTAATTCAGTCTCCCTCAAAAGACGATTATTTTACGCCCACACCCTCCCCCGGGACCTACTAACTCTTACAAACACAACCAACCACACTTGACAAGCCGTGCTTAAATCAAAATGCGATTTACAAAAGATCTTCTCACTAATAAGAAGATGCGATTGACGGACCACAAGGGGAAGTAGAAGCAACAGAGGCAGACTGAGACCACCGAATTAACACTTCTTGTTAGTTTGTTAGCAGTTGGCACCGCCGTGATCTTCTTCAACATGACGAACCAAAAACTAAGGATTCTGTTAGAGAGGTCATTAATTTACGTGAAACAAAGACTCGCACCAATTTGATGCAATGTTCAATCAGCAATAGCAATACGTACGTAGCTGTACTTTCTTTATTCGATACAAATGAGCCGAGTTAAAGAAACCCTTTTTGCGAAGTCAATTAGTCTCACGTCACAAAATTTAACGCAGTTAATTCACCCGGAACTGAATGAATCTTGGGATTGGTAATGTTGATAACTCTTGCTTATCTACCAGTTTTGTCATTCACGAATATTACGCAATATTCCTTTAATATCCAAGTCTATAATTCAAAATTCAGAAAATACGGGGATCCTGAAATTATGTATAAATTTATTTGTAAAGAGCACGTGGATTATAAATAATGTAGCACCAAATGAAATGACACTCTTTCGTTCAAAAACACTAAATACTTGTGAACTGTCACGAGAAAGATCTAATCAATAATTTTCGGTTGACATATAGTAACTCAATTCACCTTGAAATACGCTTCATTTATGATTTGTGGACAATTGGAAGGCATGAAAAAGTTGAACTTGACTTGTGAATCTACCAGTGACACAATAAGGACTTCTTTTTCTTTGCATTACTTGCATCTGAAGTCTGAACAATTCATGCCAAAGTGAAGTAGCAATAATAATAGAAAATACAATTCTCATCACTGCTCCCATCGTTATGATTTATTATGTGGAGGAACTAATACAAGAAGAACCTCAGACACTCCTTCTCTGACATAATGCCCTCTTGAATAACTCATAAACGGTTAAATTAAACAACTTGTCAACTCACGACTAAGTGAGTAAGTCAAGTTAGCCGAGAATCACAATTATTACAAAGATGACTTTACGATGATAAATCGTTCAAACGTGTCTTCCTCACGTCCACGATTGCCTTTTCAATAATTTTAGCAGGTTACCTGGGCTCATACAAACTTACGAGACTAAATATAAACCAGTTTTTATCCTTCCTCCTCATGAAAGAAACTGTCCAGCTGACATATTTTCCACATTGTGCAAATATGACGTGCAAAAAAGATTTCATCTTTTTAAGAAGAAGGATATACAAGAAAGATATTGCGTCGATTCAAATCAGAGCATCCGTTCAAGACAACATGTTACGTAGTTTTAAGTTCATTTGTGTACCCCCGGCGTGCCTTTGCAGAGGACAGAATAGACAGGGAAGTGCATCTCTCGAAGGAATGTAACACAAAATGCCATGTGATGTCATAATAACTCAAACAAAACGGAGAAGTTTTGTATTAACAAAAGGATTAAAAGTTGGAGCTTTTCGCTTCAGTTACTCAGTCAAGAGACCACTCGTCTAAAAGTAGGTAAAGTGAGTTCTTGAACTACGAAAAGTTAAATACAATTTTTTCATCATGTTTAAACTGCCACTTGAACTTGAGCAAAATCCTTTCTTTCTACTCGGAGGATTTAAGTCAAACGGTAACTTCCGCTTGGCGACACTCACCTACCTTCATCTCGTGCCCTGACTTAACATACCACCGTCCCTACGTAAGAAAACGATGTTTTTGCACGAGCAACTAAACCGTCTTCGTCTACCAAATATTTAGCTACTTAGATGACAACTTGCAAAGGAACTAATACAACGGATGTGCCAGGGATGATATTTTTATACAGGAAAATTGTGTCTGTAGATTCCTTTTATTCTGTTAAATCATCTGCCCCACCCAACCAGTGCAAAACCATGGAACGCAACCTACATTGACTCAAGCAACCATGCAAATTGAACCTTCTTTTACGCAAATCTACCGAAAAATTCACAATAAAGACGAATTTCTGACTCACTGATTGCTTAGAATGGCAAAATAACAATTTGTGTGGCAGCAGGATGAAGGAGAATGGGTTAAGGTTGAAAAACTATGTTGCATCTTGTTTCGCTATTATTCTCTCCAAAGTCCTAACGAACAGCTCGGGTATAAAAAATATTACAGTTCTGATGGGTCCCATAAAATCATCTAAATTGATCCAGTTACAAAATAGATTTGCTCTGGTTTCTCTCATTCAACGCGAAGAAATAAATCAATTGCAAAACATCTTTAGCAAATGAACGGGTTTTTGTTTTTGACTTTTGTCTAAATAGTCTAAAATATTGAATGCTTAGTTTGGGCTGTAAAACAACTACATGCGGAATTCGAATCTCTCTATTCAAAAATTGTAACAATTTTCAGAGGAAAGCACATCTCACAATAAGCCTCAATGTTATTCAATACGACTAAACTTGTTTTTACTCACCGTAGAAGTGTGAAGTGAAGATTTGGCCTGAGGATGAATGAATGGGTTGATTCAGCTTTCTCAGTGATGATCCTTTTGTATTGATACTCGAAATATGAAAGGACTGAGTGAGTGTAGACTGCGTAATCTTGTGTCAGTCTGACCAAGAAGAAAATGATTACACCCGTGTGGAGTGAAAGTATGGCCAATCTTTCAATGGACGAGTTATTCCTTCACCGTGTACGCGTTGTGGATCGAGCGAGCCCACGCAAGATGATTATGTAAGACGAAGGCTGACCAGCAAGAAAAATGGATTTCTCAACGCTCTGATTGCTTTAACTTGGTCTGCATACGATTTTTATTGTCAACTCACAAGTCCTCAATTCTTATGTTTGTCACATTAACTTTTCAGAAATTCTCGAAGATATCTCTGGAACTTCGTCGAAAACTTCTCAACAATTATAAGAAATTCTCGAGTAGTATGATTGTTACTTTTACACACACTTAAATGTGCGTATCACTTCACCCCAAAGACCATCTTCTTCGACTTTTTGTGACTTTCTACGAAGATCTTCACCAGAAATCTCGTGGGAATTAAAATAGGGAATGTTTGGATTTTGGATCAGTTTGTAGTTATGTTTCCGAAATAGGATGGAGATGGAAGGAAGGATGAGAGCACAAAGGTTGACTCTTGGTGACTGATGAATGTGGAATGGATGGAAGAGATGAGCGTTGTGACGGTAAGGGATGAGTTTAGACCGCAAGATCAGTCGTCCATGGATGCTGAGTGAAACTCGTCTGATCCTCTGGCTCTCATCCCCTCACTCTTTTTAACACTTTTTTACCCTCCCTGCCATCCGTCCGTCCGTCTCTCTATCTCTTTCTTTCCAAACTCAGCCACCTAATATATAAATAATCCCTTTCCTATTAACCATATATATTATCCATTCATGTGCAGATCAGCACTCATCATTATTTCCCCTAACATGCAACTAATCAAACTAATCTTACATTATTTTTCTCTACATTTATATTCATAATTAGCTTTAAGACTATTAAAAGCAAATTGATGCTTTTCTCAATCTATTAAATCTGAAAAATCAATCCATTTACAACTTTTAATGCTAGGATGATCTGACATGAACTGACTTAAACTCCACGCTTATTTTGCGCGAACCCCAGTCTGAATTAATTGGTAGTGATTCATAAAATTTTCCAGGAAGATGATCTGTACACATTGCATTTTATAATTGATAAAATAATGAAATATGAGAGTTGGAATGTTACAAATGTATCATATTTCTGTCGAACTTGGATCAGAAGCACAGCATTTTTATTTTGGTAGTTAAGTCGCCATCAACCATTGATGCTTTCCCTCATCCATCATTCGTAAATATGCATAGCGCAGCGCTCCTTCAAGTCAACCCTTCATCATTCATTCCAATGCAAAGATGAATGGCTTATGGAATAATTAAGTGTAACTGTACATTAGAGCCTATTATCATTGTTGTCTGTGTATTTGTGTGTATTCTTCTTCTGATTGCTCAAGTTTTATGGATGTCAGTACTATAAGGGTGGTCGTGCGACGTGGAGAAAAGCGAGGAATTTCGAAATGCATGTGCATTAAAGATTTAAAGGTACAGTTTCTCGTTCACTCAACGAAGTATTAAGTAACACACAATCTGAAGTATTAAAGACACTAAAAAGCAGACTAATTAGGATACGCCACACTTCTTTCGCTCTTCTAACCCGGCTCATTGTAATTAACCAAGATGAATGGGGAGATACACATGAAGATGTTACACAAGTCGACGTTCAATTGAAGGACCATGCCACACGTCGTGATGTCCTTCTAAATCATTCACGTGTGAATTGAACTCACTCAAATTATTTCAGGATTTCACGTTATGTACTTAACAGTGGAGTTACATCACTCACATCCACTAATCACATCGAACTAAAGGGCAAATAATTAATTTAAGGAGTGTACTTAAGTCCCGTCCACAAGAATCTAGAGTATCTGATTAACATTACTTTGTTCAGGTTGTACATTATTTTGTATGTAGTTGGTACAGATTATAGGTGAGAAGTACCACAAAATAGAATGACATTGCTAAACACAGCTATGACCATTTTAAGCAAAGCAAAGGTTCCCGACTTGCCAACAATTTGAGACTGTAACTAATTGGAATTGATTGGAGGAGTCTAATTAGAATCTCAAAGTATTTCATGTGACAAGTATATTAGCGTTTTGAGATCACTCAGGTCGAATGACTTCAGTAATTGACAGCTTTGACCCTTTGACCAACGTGAACGTAGCCAACCCCATTTGCAGTCTGTATTACTCGATAAGTTCCAACACATATGCAATTATCCGATAGAGGCCAACCTGTAAAACCGAACAACTTTCTCGCTCATCCTTTTAACGATTCTCTATCAGAAGAAATCCAATCAACTACTAACTTATGTGTAAAACATTCAAACACTCAAAGACACGAAACCAACTTAAAAATATCCAACAACATAAAAAGTGCACCATTGGAGAAATTACAGATTATCTTCACCTTGTTGGAAAATCCGAGTCTAAAACAACCGATCCGGATTCATCAGCACTCAGCAGTAGCCAGCAATGCATAACAACCGATGATGATAGTCAATGGAGAATGAAGCATGACGCAGGACGAGTCTTATCAATCTAATTGGTCAGCTAAAAACTATATTTCATGTTTTTTGAAAGAACAGACTACTTCACATTCACACAACTTATCTTACATCTTCTTGACCAGAAGCAAAAACACCGACAAAATCTCAAGAGTTATTTTACATAACACAAACTACTCACACAACCTTTACTGCAGGTAAAAACAAATCCCGTTTGTTGTTTTAAGTAAAAGCTCGTTGTGTTTCAGTCTCCTTTGGTCAAAACTTGATGTGCAATATGAGCAAATGTGAAAAATGCACGTCTGTCTGTTTCCTCTACTTTTTTCATAAAGCATTCATCGTCAAGACCTCATAGATGGGATTTCGGATTCTCCGAGCTTTCCATTTCTAACTGCAGATAGTAATCGCTCGCAGCAATTCAGTTTTTGTTTATCGCGCATTCAACAAAAAATATCTCTAGGAACTGTGTGCAGTACTCTCCGTACAACTCGGTGAGTTGTGAAGCTCGGTACTTTTGATTTCTATCAGAAAATTGCCCACACCAACTTAGATTACGACTCAATGTAATTGTTATAACGTTTCAAAAGTGGTGGTGAGATGATGTGAATTCATTTAATTCTGAACATTTACATTTACTCAGGCCATTCTCTCTCGATTCATACAAGACAAGACGAAGTCTGAAGACATAAAACTCTTACTCTCTCATATGATTACGAATACAAAAATCCATTCAGACATTTCAACGGAGACACTCACAAGACACAAGGGCAGGGTTGTATTTTACTAAGACAAAAGCAAAACTTTTTCTCATCATTAAGTCACTTAATCTCATTGAATCTCTTTCTCTCTCGGGTGGTTTAAGGAAGTCAAACTACAGCCAAAGTTAAGTTATGAAATACCTCACGCAGCGATTAAGAAATGTGACATGAGCGAACAAAACTGAAGTATACTGGAATAGACAGTGAAATTCAAATCACTAAATTACTAATAGTAAAACTAAAACTTGTAATTTATTTCATGCACTTCATAAGGTATTAAATAATTCGAGTTCATTTCCATTTCATGAGTTGAGATGGTTGTTGGTGGCATTCATTTATCAACTCATCATCTCCCAATCTCCCCTAAAAGAAAGGACAACACCCTACAATCACAATCATCTCGACAATTAGTGTGTAGCAGCACCCAAGAGGTAATCAAGAAATAAATGGGATGAGTGTGAGTGATTCACTTTTTGAATGTGGAGATTTTTATTCGAAGAACTGAGACAATCATTTGTACATATCCCTTTAAGGTAAAAATAGAATTGTCTGTGTGATCTCTATAAGAGACGACAGCCTTTCAGTCAGCAGAACACTCTGAATCATCTCATTACAAATAATATAACGTGTGAAGCGAGCACGTCGGCAGACTTAAACGAAGGAGTTCACTGTCAAGGCTGACGAAAATTATAATCTCCGTGCTACTCCTGCTACAATTTCAAAACCACATTTATTACATCCCCCGTCTTCATTCGGTATTATGGATGAATCACATTCACATCACTAAAGGTTGAAGACAAAGAAACAACGACCCAAAAATCTCAATATACATTCTGGTTAAAATGATCCATGGTGGGTTTTGCCCTAGCCAACTTTATCCTTACTTATGGATTTGTGCACATTTGCACAAGAAGATTATGATGATATGCATCATGGACCAACTTTTAGAGTAATTTTTCCAGGTTTTTTTTATCCACAACCAATATTGCGTATCAATTTAAAGTGCATAAGAGCAAAAACCAACGATAAACGATAATTTATTTCGAAGGGCTAAAAGAACTCTAATCTCTCTATCATTCACACAATTTTTACTATAGAAAGTTAAGGTAACATTTTTACTATAGAAAAATACCCACATGTATCGTTTAAATACTTGAATATTATTTATCATTCCTCTCGTTTAAATTAAGTTATTATCAAATCAATAAATCAATTTAAAAGTTTATTCTGAAGAAGGCTAAATTAATAAAAGTTTACAGGTTTGCACGTTCTCCACTTCACATGAGGATTTCTTAACGGAGATCCAAATGATAAACGAGTCTCGAGTGTCAATTGATTTTTATATTATTGAATACTCTTGTGATTCATACGTGAAGATGGATTATCTCTTAAACGATCAAGAGGAGATCTTCATCCGATCTATCATGCAGCGATTATAATAACAATGATACTAAATAATTTTTCGGATTGATTGCTTCCTAAGATTAACTCACGTGAGGAGTTTAGCGAGCTACAATTGATTAATCTCTCATGAGTGGATGAATTCGGTGACAAAGAGAGTTCAATTATTCCTTGTGTTAATAGAATTTATGATTGAAGTGCATTCATTTGATATTTTCATGCTAAACGCGGTAGTCAGAAGTTTCATATTCTTTTGTCCAAGTTTTATTGGTTAACTGTTCAGTACGTGTGGAACAAAAGGTTCCACATCTCCTTTTGTCACAATGTCTATGACCCGTAAGAATTCTTAAGATGTACGAGAAAGAGTTTTAAATGCTGTGAAGGTGATTACTAAGTTGTGGGCTGTGGCTAACAATAATGCCCATGGATAGTATACATTTGATTGATTGCACATGAGTATTCACTTCAAGCACAAAATACTACAATAAGTTTTAGCGTTCAAGTTTGTTGAAGAGGGGGAGAAGACATTTCCGGTCGCAAATCGCCAGCGTCAGTCCCAGTGTGGAAATCATTCAAAATAAATAAAGAAGCCATGTCATAGACCTTGTTGTGGTCAAAGCAGTACTGAATGCATTCAAGAATTGAATAGCAGCATCGAAAACCTAAACAACGGAGTCGGATATCATTTGTGCATATCGTACAGCTCATCTGAACGTGTCCCTGGACTATTTCGTAGGTCAGCACTTGACCTATTTTAATATTAACAAAATACACAACTACGCTGTATGAAACAGCAATAACCAAACCAGCAGCACATAATACCCCACCGTTTTAATTTAATTCTGCACATCAGATAGCAAATTAATGAGGCATTTTGTTTTATGGGATTTACCGTGAGAAAGTTGTGAAGTTGTCTG
Organism: Isotomurus palustris; assembly: GCA_034696625.1. Taxonomy (NCBI): domain Eukaryota; kingdom Metazoa; phylum Arthropoda; class Collembola; order Entomobryomorpha; family Isotomidae; genus Isotomurus; species Isotomurus palustris. The sequence goes on along the minus strand of JAQGAD010000623.1, from coordinate 5,497 downwards.
ATCGGGTCAAGGGCGCTGGATACTCGCGAGGCTGGAACTAACCGTAACAAATAGATGATAATCATCTTATCAGATAAGGTTAATCAAATGCTGTACTCTTGGATATTCTAGTGTACTCTGTCCATGTAAGAACATCTCTATTTAAATTAATGTACATCCTCTCCTTGAAAAGATATACAAACTATTTGCTCAGGAACCATTCCACCTCCATGTAACAGTTTAAAGTTAACATATTTCGAATATTTCTTTAGATTTCGTAATATATCTCTACTGCTTCGTTTACTGTAGTGGTGTAATGCAATAAAGGCAATTCGTTTAGCTTTGATTTATGAATCTTCCAAAGTGAACAATCTGCCATGTTGTGTGTAACGTTGTAAGTGAAACCATGAAAAATGAGTTTTGATGGGAAAAACGGTGCACACAAATTCCGATTCCATTTTGCTCGTTTATGTCATGGGAATCCCCATTCAGCCCAATTTACATGCCAAAAGCTGCACTGCCTCTCTGCACATTGAATGTCAAGTAACTCCAGAAAAGAGAAGAGTGGTGAAAGATTCTTCTCTCCACTTTATTTGCAAAATAAGCTGACTGGCTCTCTCTCTCCCTGTGTGTGTTGTGTATGGTCATTCAATCACTTTCCTTGAGAGATCACAAATGAGTTGTCAAAAGCCTTTTTGCTTCCTCACTTTTTCCATCACCTTCTCAATAATAATGAATTCTTTCGAGAGTCTGCAAAGTTCACGATGAATCGGAAAACTACCCAACTACCCACCTACGTTGTGGTCCCCGTCTGGTGGTCACTTTTCTTTTCGTACTAAAATACAGCTTGCCAAAAACGCCTTGAAGGGAGGAAAGTCTAATTCGTTCCCCATTCCATAGAATTCACTCGAACTGGTCCATTGAGTCCTTAAAAGTCTCGTGAGATTACTTAAACTCATTGTGTAAGTGGTGATGAATAAAAAAGCCATTATCAATGGGATTATATTATTGGAAATAACATGATTTTGCAGAAAACAGTTGCTATTCTCTCAGATATTCTAAACGCCATAAGTCAAGCTTGGATAAGCCACCCATGTCGTCAATTTGAGCAGAACACAAGCCACAAAACGAACTCGCGTTTCCGATAACCGATTTCATGCCTTCAATTCTAATCAATCTGCCGAGTTGCTCGTGTAGCCTCTTCAACACTTTTGCTAGGGAATGAATGTCAATCAGCCACTCATCAGCATCCTTTTCCCATTTCTCAGAACTTAAATACTACTGCAGAATTTTCCCCAATTTTGAATATGATATTTGGTAGAGGTACTGGGAGCAGTTGCAGTTGTTGTTGATTTCTGGCATTCGAATAGTCTGTGTTAAAATGATGTTAGCAAACTGCAAAAGAAGAAGAATGTAAGAAATATGGAATATTAAAACATGAAATGTCCAGTTATGAAGAATGAAGATGAGGTGGAGGTGAATGGCGAGAGGCGTCCGTGTCAAATCCACACACACTTGCTTGCACAAGGTCAGACTGATGAGTGCAATTATTTATGCACAGACAAATTGAAAGCATCACGCTACCTGCGACTGCGACTACCCTCCGTTGCTCCCTCCGCTGTGATGATGATTACATTAAACAATAAATATGACCAACCCCTGCTGCTGTTCCGGTTACATTAGTTGTCAACGTCCATGTTAATTTGTTGTTTAGTAGCCTAAATAAGTACCACCAACACACACACACACATACAGACACACTTCCGGTCACATTCACATCCCATATACGCACACACATTATGTATGTCGATGGACTCATATGGCGCCAGGAACTTTACCAATTTACCTACTCAAAAAGCATATGAGAAGAATTCTTGTACGAATATGTGAATGCCATACACGTGAAGATTTAAGGGAAGAAGAAGAAGGTTTTTCTTTTCATATTTTAAGTCACGCCAGATTGAAGGAAGGACTAATAAACAATCAATCTGTAAGAAGTCTACTTGGTCTTCCAAAGTGAAGATGAGTTGCATGAAATAATCCTCAAAAAAAGATTGAAGAAATGATATCCATTTTCCATCAAGAAGGAGATGAAATCAGCTAGGCATGAAATTTTAATTTGCAACCCCCTGGAGGGGCACAAATTCAGAAGAAATTGCTAATATTTGCGAAAAAAGTACAATCTTTGCTGTTATTTGTTCAGCACTCTGCTGGTATTCACACGTATAACTTGAATTACAGAATGATAACTCCTGCGGAGTCTGCTTTGGTAGGTTTCACTGAGTGAATGCTACTGACCTATGTGGCCTTGCTTCGTTGTTTCACAAAATCCTGGACATTTTCAGAACTGAATAAGCTCAGAGGAGACACAGAAAAGTGAATGATTTGGAGAGAAATTACATTTTAAAGTGTAAAGAAAGAGTGACACAATAATTAATTGCACCTGGACTCATCTCATGGATACTTTTTGTTCACCAATTTTAAACGCATTCTTCTTTACTCAAATATACAAACAATTTCATTGTCATGTAATTCGATGTGCTGAAATCGCAAGGCCTACACATCCTGCTGACTTAGTAAACGGAGGTTATCTATCATACCCAAGATTTTAATTGGGTCCAGAGGAAGTTCGGATTTACTTTATTACGTTCTTCAAACCCAATTGTTTTATATCTCAACAGTGATTCTACCACCTATCGAATTTAATCAATAAAATACAAATGACTTATTAGTCTTTTTGGTGTAAAATAAGGACAATTTCATAAGAAACGTAAATAACAAGACAAGAGTAAAGATTACACGAAGATGAAAGCCCAGGATGAAACCAAAGCGTGAAAGTCCCGTTAACAAGTCCCATTGCGCATAAAACGGTACAAAGAAAATAGGAGAGTGTAGAGAAGAAGAAGATATCCGATAAACCACCCACCTAATCGCCACTCCCAACCGTTCAAGAACACGTTCCCTTCAACTTCTCCTGTGAATCATTCATTAAAAACAATACACTCTTCCGTCCCGTACTTCATTACGGCCTTCCTAATGATCTCATGAAGCCAATGGACGAATCAGCCTTAAAGGTTCCTCCGAAGAATCCCTCTCTAATCATTCCGTAATCATCACCCCATCAAAATGGCATATATGACTCTCTTAACACATTTTACTCAAAGATCTCAACGAGATACTCGTATGCACTACGCGATGCACACACAGCCGTCTTCATACGTGAAAGAACAAAGCGCTAAGACAAGGAAACTGAAGGCATGTCGTAAAATAATCGTAATAAATGGTCTGGTTGAAGACGTAATGATGAGGAAGAAGAGACATGTTCCCTCGTTCCGTGTAAATTATTAAGTGCAATTCAATGAATCTGTAAAAGTACAGCCTACGACTCATCATCTCCATCTTACTTAGCTAAAGAAGATGAGCACACACACAAACACTCTCAAAATGTTAAGATCACGTAATATTATGTACGCACATAATATAGACTGTGTACAGACAGACACTGTACACACATGTATGTGTGTTGTCTACACACAACAAACTTCACATAAGATCATTACGAGATGAGAGCAATAATAATGAAAAGGTTAAAACACTCTTCCTCAACGTTACCGACTGAAACACAAAGCCAGTGTGAGTTTGTTTTTGCCAATTTTATGTCATTTTTCGGTTCTGCCTAGGCCAACTTATCACTTTACGAGGATTTAAGTTGATCTCTCTTTGAAAAGTCTTCCTCGAAGAAGATTTACTTGTTGAGTGTTACTCACTGTGGCCTCTGAGAAATGATGCACTGAAGGTGCCGAGTGTTAAGTAATCTTCTGCATCACCGAACTGTCTTATTCTTATGGCAGTTTTAAGTTAAGAGAGACTTAACTGTGGAAAAAGACTGCGCATGGATTTATTCATTATTTTACAGTAATAAGCCACCTTTTTACGCGAACAGTAAGGGCAATAATAATCTTCACTTACGGTTTTTGAAAGTAAAAGGTTTATTTGGAGATGTTTTTGCTCACGCTCATCTTCACACGGGGAATAGTCGAGCGTTGTGCTTTGCTTATGTTATTTTTGCGTATATTTCTCGTTAAAATACTTCAGAAGAGTGGGGATTATTATTCCATTGTGTTTCTCATAAGGAAAACTTATAGCGTGCCGAGTTTTTATTGAAACAAATGAACGCAGTAATGATCTTCGCACACATTCTCCCCCTCAGTACTGTTATCTCTCTCTTTTTACGAGAAAGTTATGCATACAATTTAGGTAACCATTATTATTTCATTTTACCGTGTATGGTTTCTTAAACTCCAAATAGAAATTATGGGTGGTACGGGCTTTTAATAAATGAACTATAATTATGTTTTCTTATCGCAAAAAATTCAGACACATGTGCACATTCTTTCTCTTTCTTTTTGAAGTCAAAGAACTGGAGAAAGTAGGTTGAGGAGATTCTTCTGTTTTGTGGTTCTGAATTTTTGATTTTTTTCTTCTCGCAATTTTCTACAATTTGCAAAAATGAAACCCTCCGGGTATCTCTGAAATTCAGCTGTTAAGTCTAATGATAATTCCTGCATGGAATGTTCTCTATAAATCTAGCAATTCATTTTTGGAAGGAATTAACACGAAACGAAATCATAAATCATAGATGAACTCTGTGTGTGTGTAAAATTCTGTGATTCGTGGAAGATCTAGTAATCAAAATGTTACATAATTACACTTAATTCGCATGTTGTGCTGGGCGACGTCGTTTTTTAACCCCCGACGGACCCATCAGAAGTCATGTAGTAATTTTGGAAGTGGCAGATGAGGCGCATAAAATGCCGGCACAGTCAGTAATCATATCGTCATAATAGTGAAGTTAGTGATTCGTAATAAATGTGAGTGAGATTATTTTGAATGGTGCTTACTCATCTCATTTCCACCCATTAAGTCCATCTCGGAGAGATCTTTGGAGAGAAGAAGGGCATAAACCCTACTTAAGGAATGAAGAATCGTGAGAACTGCACGAATCTCCTGGGTTTATGTAAAATCATCTCATTCCTTATGAAACTGAACAAGACTCATTTTATGCCTTGTGTTGACAGGAAGAAGGCAAGTGTAATGGATAGCATTAAATGAATCACTCTCCATTTCAACAAACGCTTAAAATGATAAATCAGTCGGGGTGTTTTATGCCACTCCAATCTTATGTGACTGCATTAAGTGCATTCTCATTACGTAACTTACTATTACATACTACATACACACACCATTTTAAGGGAGAATGAACTTACCTGTCGTAAAAAAATGACCTACGATATTACGTTACACACTTTCGTCTTTACTTGCGAATACTACAAGACTACAATCAACTCAACATCATTTACTTATCGCCTTATAAAATGAACGAACACTAATTCCTTCCTACAAGTCATTTGTGGTAAAAGTTCATGTTAAAACGTACATCAACACAATAGGTATATTTACCAAAGTAATGTATTTATTTTTTCACGAATTTTACACCATTTTAAAGCTTTGAAATACT
>JAQGAD010000622.1:0-32512 GCA_034696625.1 Isotomurus palustris | reverse complement strand
TTCAAAATTCCCCATCGAACTTCTTCATTAAATGGTTCATTTCAAGTCGCAAGGCTGTACGTATTTGTATCTCTCTCACTAAACATTTAATCTTTCAGTTCAGATAAGCTTTTCGTGTTTCAACCATCTCTTTATATGCGATTCCCTTGGGTGATTTACAACTTGAGTCTGCCGTGCACACGATCACAGTCATTCATTACCCTTCTGGTCTTTATCAGTCTGGATGTCACAAGTGGCTGTAAATAATTTACATCTAACGTCTAATGTTAGAACACAAGAACAATGATTCACTAGTGATTGTGGTTAACTCTAAACCAGCCAACCAACTACCAACTCTTTCCTCTCCTTCAATTACCGAGTTTTTTCTTATCGCCACGATCGTTCTAATGATCTTGAAAAAAATCCACGGGCAAAAACAAGCCAATAAAAAACCTCCTCTTATCAAGTTACTTTTCGCAACCTCCTCGTTCCTCGTAACTCGCAGGGTTTCTAAACTCCAGAACAAAATGATAAATTGATATCAAATGTGTGTGCAAAAGACACATACAAACGGTCGTCTAACGCAATTACTGATAATGATGTCTCCCTGTGTTTCCACTTTTTGCAGGAGGTGAAAGATGTAAACTCCCAGAACGCTGGGAAGGCAGCTGGTTTCAGTCCGGAGTTCATCAGAACATTTATATCAATAGCAGTTCCATTAGTACAAAAGGAATATGTCTGGAATCAGACGGAGACAAGTTTTTAGTTTACAATGAGTAAGTCTTCTTCACATCCAACTCATTCCAAGCCCAACAAGATTAACTATATACTTAAGCACAACCAACCAACCTTATTTGTATCCTTTACAGGAGAGACAACTGCTATCGTTGCGTAGTTTTTCATGAAAAGCATCTCAACGTCCTTCAGTATAAAGAAAGTAAGTCTTTATCGTCTACACTTCGTCCTACCTTAGTTAATAAAAACTTACATAAATTAAATGCTACGTACGCAGATTTGATGCTTGCTTTCCAAAGACTAATTATTATGTCCACCGTTTCCAGCATTTTGCATAAAGGAGAGAAGATCTCTGAAGAATGTTTGCTCAACTATCACAGGAGATGCGAATCTCTTTTCCATGTTCAGACTGGACGGAGTGCCTATCGAATGTCCTTTCAAAGGACCTTTCACCTTCACTTACAACAGGGGACATGGGGATTGTCGCTACCCTGTATCAACCATAGACTCGTGTATCCACCCTTCCAGACAACTCCTCAACTTCCAAGCATGTCCCGACGTCCCTGGCACTGAGAGTACAGGTGAGACAGACCGGAAAAACTAGTGAAAGTTCACCTATCATTACTCTAATTTACTCCCAAAGGCAAAACCTCCTCGCTCTCTCCTCTCTCTCTTTAACTTTCACTTCTTTCTCCAACGACATATACCCACTTGTGATGAATAGACTTTACTACCCACTCTCTCTCTCTCGCTTTCCTCCGTATCTTCCCACGTTAAAACCCGTGAATGTGCAAATTTCGCAGATTTTTATAGGAACAAACTCACCTTTTACCTTTGTCTTCTTCGCACAAAGTCCTCAAGCATTCCACAATGGAATTAGAGGAAAGAATATAAACCTTCCTCTGGTTTCGGGATGTCCCTTGGAGATTCATTTATCCCATTCCACCTCATTTCACAAGGAACTAACTAACTTCAGCCTTCACAAAAAGAATTATTGCGCTTGCTACTTCCGTTTCCCTCACATCCAACCTTGTTCCTTAAATCTATAGATTTAAGACGACGGGCTATCTCAAATACTATTTCATATATGTATTGTGATGCAATTGTGGCTTTGGATTGCGCAGCATTCATTACATACACATTCGTTGGTCTTGAAATATTTCTTACGATGTTACCATAATTACAACACTAGATTCGTGTGTGCTTGTGTATAAATATAACTAGTTTATTTCTTTGGTAAAGAGAGACAGAGAGTCAGTTTGGCTAAGAAATTATATATAACACAGCACACAGCCTTGTTATTAAGACACGACGACCACCCGAGACCCACCATCATCATTACTCCATTACGGTTGAGACCCGACAGTTCTTTATCGCAATAGTGTTTCTTAAAATCAGAGAGTGGAACCCATTAGATTAGACCTCAGAGGGGAGTACAAGCAGTTTACCGACTTTTGGCGGAGCACAATGTGCTTTCGCAGCAATAAGGACTTGTTCGGAAAGCAGTAAAGCATTACTCAGATAAAAAACCAATAAGAGAATTCAGGTTAATTATATTCTAATCCCATATCTTTACGAGCTCTATTTCCCACGAATCCCATCCATCCTTAGTTGGCTCATTTAACCAGCCAACCTGGGCAAGTGGGCAAGTGGGCAAGTCCCCCATTAGGGAGAGAACTCCAAGGAGAAAGTTTTCTCAAGAAGAAGAATAAGTAGTGGATAAGACACACAGACACACAACGTTGCATTTCTCTAAGCTTTATTCCCTTTCTTCCGTGTCTATGCGCTATTTAGTAACATAGTAAGCAAATGAGAGTCTGGATTTGTTTGAATTACACCTGCTACCCGTACTCCCCTATCTCTATTAGTCCCAAGGCTTCGTAAAGATACTTTTATTGAAGACATATTGCGAAATTGAGAACACACTGTCTGCAGGAAGCTGCATTTATTTGTATCTCTCTCTGTGTATGTGTATTACCTTCCTACTAACATACTTTCAGACTCAGAGGCAATTTCGTACTGAAATGAAATTGCCAATTTTCAAAGTGCAAATGGGCTATGACTTGCTGTCTTCTTGATCATGTAATCTTATCTCTGATTGGGAATTGCTAGTTTCCTCACGTTGGGTTGGGTTCTCCGCAATAACCTCGTCGGGGTGCTTAAAAATACGCTGATATGGAATACACAGTGAATACGCGAAAAAGTAAATGAGAAAAGAATGTGGAATTACCTACTTCAAAAGTACAGCCTTCATTCGAATGGAGCAACTAAAAGATAACAAGGATAGATAGAAATTGCTGACTTCAGGGAAATTCCCCTATTAGATCTATTAGAACTTAGAACAGCTTTTACTTTGTTAATGATTAACAAAGTAAAAGCAAGTGTTCGAAGTTTTTGTACAGGAAGGACAGGAATACTTTCAATTCGATACATTTTCACAGACACTCATTTCCACAGCCACAAGCATCAAAAATCTTCCATGCAATTGTATTATTTTAAAATGTAGTGCATTAACTAAAAGACTAAAACTAATTCATTTTTGCAACTAAAAACACAAAACCAGCTAGGATTAGTGCTGGATTTTTGGATGACGCCAGGCTAATTTGAAAATTATATTTGCTTGCCTTGTTGTCTACTTTTGATATTAACTGTTAGTTCCACTAAAACTCCAAGGACATAATACAGTGAATTCTTTACGAGATTATTTTTGCAGTAGTAAAAGTACAATATATTGTAAATCTGAGGAGAAATCTTGAAAAAACAATCCTGCCCTGAGTTCCCTGGATGGAATAGCAAACAGTGAAACTCAATATTTTTACGAAGCAAATCAACTTTTCCTGTGAAGCAAAAAAATTCCTTTATCTTTTACGATTCCGTTATTTTACTGCACAGAATGGTTTTTGTAGCTGGGTAGGATGTAAACTGCCTCTGACTTTTCGTTTGGTCTGCGTCTCCGTGTGTAGTTACACGGGGAACGGTGCGAGAATAAAGCGGAGATGCATTTTAAGTAAACGGTAAACCTTTTTACGTGAGACAGTTGGTATTTGGTATTTGGTAGTCCAGATGAAGAGCACGAAGTCCTGTTGTTGTAATATAGGACACACACACACACACGTACTCAAGTACTCACATACACACACGGGAACTGGAGAGATGCACTGGTGATGATGATGCAATAAAAGTGTAAAAGGTAGAGAAGAAAGCACAGAGCAAGAAATGAAATGTAAATTTGCTTTTCCAATTTAAGCCATTTCATATTTTGTGGGTCGACCGATGAGATAGGAAGTGGCGGATAAAAATGCGGTTGTATTCTTCCGATGGGAATTCATTCGCAAAAGGAAGAAGTATCCCTCTTGGGAAATTTTCTGCTCTTCCTTCCCTTGAATATTTATGTGAATTTATGTATTTTTTCCTTCTACGCAGACTGAGTACACGAGAGAGAGAGGGAGAGAGAGAGGAAACTTCACCTCAGTAGTTTGTCTAGAGCCTTTAAGCCTCTTTTACTAGATGAGTTGAAAAGCTAACGACACATCTCTAACAACACACACACATCACAGTACTTCGAAAGCGTAATAAGGTTGAAGGTAGTCGCAGTCACTAGTGAGTCTTCTTCGAAAGGTGCAATTGTAGTCTTTTTCACGTCTAACGAAGCAGAAGAGCAAACTTAAGAGTTTTCATCACGCAAACGTACAAGGATTATTAGATCCACTTAGAATTGTGTACTTTCTCCCCAATCGTCAATCGAATGAAATACAATAGAAACTTATTTGGTCTCAAGATTGGCTTGAATTGAGCACATCACCCAATCTCTCCTCTGTGAAAGGAACTTTCCCCAAATTGATTGACTTTTTTGCATGAATTTAAACTTTCTCTTCCCACTCAATCCACCTCCCCATTCTCAAAGTAGTTAGCAAACACACACAATAAAATGAAAGTCAAAATGAAAGTTAAAATCCTTCGTGTAAAAGGTGACAAAATAGTAAATCAGTAATAAAAATACATTACACTTTGTCACTTGCATCCAAGTCACCCGAAGGGGAAAGCAGATGTCAATAATAATCGGTATATCTTCGCATTATAAAACCCACAGCACAATACAATAAGTTTTCTCTCCTTTACACAAAGTCTAATCAAGAAGACTTACGCTTTACGACAAGTCGACAAAGTCAGCTTACGTATTGTTGTCCCGATAATCAAAATCAGAAAGAGAAAGTAAACGAGCTCTCTTTCCAAGTTAAAGAAAAACTTGTTCCTTTATTTTGAAAAGAAGAAAACTTTCCACTTGTTCTTTTAGTTCAGCTATCCTGGCTTTCATAAGCTGTGAAGTTAAACCTTCGCTTGTTAGACGAGAAAGTGATGTAGTGAGAGAGAGAGAGAGAGAAGACAGACTCCTCAAAATCCTTTTGTACCCACCAAGACTTTCTCCAGAGGTGCTTCACACAGACTACACACACATTTCCAGTTTTTCTTATCTCCATTTTACATCTTACACTACAACTACACCTACTAATGCTGTATGAGTCTCTATTGCTACAACTAAGCTGAGTAAACTTTCTCCTCAAAATTTATGATAATCAAATAAGCCTTTGAATGATCTAAGGATTCTTTCTTTGTCCAATCATACTCTTATCTCATTGAGCCATTCCTACTACCGTCTTCCGTCCTTCCCTTCCTCCCTACAGTTTCCTATACAACAACCCAAACTGCCTAATACTACCCATTCAAAGTCTATTCTGCATCGTCTTCATCGACATCATCATCATCATACTCATCATTATTATATTACATTCATCTCGTACCTACTTCCATACTTCCATACTTCATACTTTCTACCACGTCTTCCCTCCTCCACCTTTCTTCCTTCCTTCTCTCCACACTACTTTCTCCCACTAGCCTCTTCCCACTAAAGTGCTATCCAAACCGGCTACCAAGTTATTCCTACACTTTCCTTACTTTCCCCAAACTTTCTCTCCCACAAAAGACAAATCTTTCAACGTACTCAAATCATTCAACTACTTTACAAATTCCAATTTCCTCTTGGAGAGTAACTTTTTTCCGCTAACTGGAACGTGATTGGGAGAGCTCTGGAATAGAATTACATTTGAGATTCCCTAAAAGATATCCCTTCAGTGTGCGTTTCCTGTCCTTTCTCCTCAAGAATGCTGAAGAGAGAAAGAGAAGGAGAGCAGTGGGAAACTGTATCACTGTATGTATGTATACACACATATCCATGTAGTATTGTATACGTCCTCACGTCTATATAGTTTTATGGGGCTAACAATCATCATCCTATCCTATCCATACATCCCTGCTTTATATAATAATAATCTAAGGAGTGTAGATTTTATTTCAGTAGTCTCCTGTTCCTATTATAGGGGAGAGAATCTTCCCACTAATCATTATATTACGTCACGAGTGTTTCACACAATGCACAATGGGTGTGTTTATTTACAGTTGAAGAACTCCAATGTCTCGGAACGTGGAAAGAAGGCTCGTCTCGTTATCTCTTAGGACTAATTAAATACAGACATCACGCCTCATACGAAGAGAGATTCCGGTGCTTCGTCTACGAAAAGAGTAAAAAAGGTGGAGTCTTTTCATCCACTCCGATTCATGGAACTTTCGGAAATAATTCAACTGCCGCAGCCCTCACGTCAAACGCACCGGGTCAATCCGATATTTTATTTAGAGTAGCTCAGTCCGGAGATGCAACGTGCAATGGGCTTACTCCTATGGAAGGGTCAAGGACTATGATACTTAAAAAAGGTTAGTGGGTCTGCAAACTTCATTCAACTTTATCGCGAAATCTGCCATTCAATTCAATCCGGAGGTATTTTATTCAACATTTCACTATCCACCTGTCATCAAAAACCCTTTCACTTCTCTCTCACTCTCAACTTTATCTTATGTCTTCTCAAAACTCAATCGAAATCAAATAGCCGTGAGCACCTTGTGCCTGCTTTTTCTTTTGTGCCTGAACTCAAACTCAGATTTTACTGTGCATCCAGAGATCAAAACAGAATCCAGACACCCCACAAACAGACGTTTGCCTTAAGAATCTCCCAAACTTTTTAAAGCCCACGCACACACCCATCCACAACCACCACCACCACAGAATATAATTTCAATATTCTGGCGAAGAAAACAAACCGTTTTAGAAACCTCATTTCATAAACGAGAGATCTTAAAGGGCAAGAAAACAAAACTATCAATCCCTTCTTTCAGTAAATGTAATCCTCTTCTGGCTTTCTCGTGAGTGTGGGCATGAAAATGAATGAAAGTTCAGTATATTACAATATAATAGGCTCACATTCAACTACCAACTGCACAACACTCCTACTCAATTTACGATCTCTACACATTCCACAGCTCCACACTTTACTCTCCCTTAGGTGAGTTAGAAGTTGGAAGTTGAAAGTTGGATGGCCGAGGCACATTAAAAATTAAAATCAACTCTCCAACTCTTTAGAACAGAAGGCCCTACACACAAACAGACTTCCACACACACACAGAAATAATAACCCAAGTCCTACAGAATTATTTGTGAGTGTGAGTCTATGATCATCATTATTATTGCATTTACGTTGTCCACAGCTCCAGCTCAACAGAAATGTCAGTTTCCATCTTGGGTCCAAGTTCATGCCCAGTGGCACACACTCGACCAAAGGTCAACATTTGCTTTCGACTCGAGTACCTTGAAGGTCAGCAACTCTTCTGACTTGGCTGGAATGGGACCCAACACGCTGACCATGACAGCCGTCTGTCATCACATCAAAGACAATCCAACTCTGGACAAAGTCACTTTAACTCTTCATGTTACTTCTGAGTGGTAAGCCTCATCCCATCATAGCCTCATATTTTATTCGTGAATGAGTCACCCAACCAAGCAAAAGTCCTCGTGCTTTCTCCCTAAAGGCACATTCAATCTCCAATGTCTTGTCATTCACGAAAATATGTGTATCATGTTTCGTCTGTAGCCTGTAGCTCTCTACATTCCAGGAAATACAATCTCTGATACACATGAGAGAAAGTTTCCAAACTCATTCTGTTCCCATTCGTCTCGCCCAACTTGTTCTTTCACTTTCCTCCTCTGCGTATTTATCTCTGAGCCTCTCCTTGTCTCATTGCATTATCCCGTCTTTATGTCAAATTCACTACGAATGCCACACGATATGCAGTTAAGCAAGATAGCGTATGTACGTACGCAGCATCACTCTCACTCCAAATAGCTCGTGATGATGATAATCACACCACATTATCGTCAAAATACCTTTCACTTGCTCTGCAAAGCACAAAGCATTCTTCGAGTTTGTTCATTCATGGATAAGTTATCCTACTCTTACTCTACTACTCTCTGCACAATGAGATTCCCTAAATCCACCCACAACACGTGGAATCCATTCATTTTATTTCACTATTCCTTTACCCTTCATCTTGCAGTGGATGTTATAATATGATGATACATTCACAAAACACGGTGAACTGCTCTTCTAAGTATATCGTTTGTTCTATTTCAACGATGTTTTCATCACCTGCCTGTGCCTAGCAGAGCAATGCCTACAAAAGAACTTCACAATCATTTCGTTACATTCAGTTATGCAGGTTAGTCAGCTTAGCAGATTCCTAGGAAGAAACCATTTTTCCAAAAAACCCATTAATTCTTGGATACTAAAGTAGTGCATACAACTAGCTACCTCCAAAATGAAATAAATTTATTACACAATCAACAATCAAGTTTCCGCAGGTAACTTTCCAATTTATATCTGTGCTACGTCTGCCTTTGATATCCCGGAATTAATTCAATCTCTGAGTGACATGAAGGATCTCTCTTCCCAATTTAACTGTTTTCTGATGGTCACATTTTCATTTGAAATTTTAGAGATTGTATAAGGCTCATCTCTACAGAATTAATTTTCCCATCATTCCCTTTGAACGTGAATGAACCACAGTGTATAGAGAGAGGGAGGAAGAGAGGTTCGAGGATAGCAGTAGCAGAACATTTCATACAGTTAGCATATATTGGCCTTTTGTGGTCTACTCAAAGTACTTTTGCTCTCCATCTCTCCAAGAGTATAAAGTAAGGTAAGAGACACACAAAGGAAGTTGAGATCATAGTTGAATGAATGATATATATACACGAGATGAATCATTTTAGAAAGAGAATAAGTCTGCAGTCAGTCAGGAGTAACTCTGGTGAATGTCTCTGTACACTCACAAAGCTGGTCGAATATGCATTACAAATTCTGCGCTGCTTGTACTGAATTCACTGAGCTCTTCTGCTTTTACTCTTGTCTTGTTTTGTCATTTGGCAGTTTAATATATTATAGCCTTACAGTTTAGACTGTAGACTGATGATAAGTGTATATGTATATATGAATGTACATTCTGGTCTCGCATAAAGAGAGAGAGAGAGTGAGCCATTAATAATAATAATATTTCACACTACTGACTGCCTCTCTACCACCCATTACATCAGCGGACTCGAGGTTTACTACCCAACCAATATGTAGGGTTGTGGGTGCTGTCATTTTGAACCAAGTCTAATGAAAACTAATGGGCTTGAATTTCCATTTCATCCTTTATGAATGAATGCATTCATGATTTGTTGCTCGCTTTCTAATGTTCTTGTCGCTCTCTGATGCGATACACTCCTATATATGACTATGATCACTCCGTAAGGTTGGATGGATACCGTAATAGTTCTACAGTTCTTTAAATTAATACCTTCTCTCTCTCTCTCTCTCCCTTTAACCGTTTCCATCTCTGTGATTTACATAATATTATCCTAGTCTTTACATCACACACACACACATGTGACTCTTACATTAAGGCACTAAGGTGTGTGTGTGTGTCTGTAACATTAGGCATTCATTTGATACGCCCAAATTCTCAAATGCTGTGCTTTACTTACGTGTGGAATTCACCGGTGGGGAACGGGATTTTAAGTTCCATCCTAAGAGCAGCTCACAGAACCAAAGATGAAAGGAAAAAGCAATTTGTGAAACGTGTATTTATGGTCTTATATGCTAACTTTTCAATCTCACTGTTTTTCTATTTGCAGCCAGAGTGGGTATATCTGTGGAGCTCTATATAAAAGAGATGGGCATATCGTGGAAATGCAAACGGGTAAGTATAAACGCTTCCTCAGTTTATCTCAGACTCACACACACACACACTTTGTTCTACAAAAGGCCCTCTGATTATTTCTCAACCAAGTTGTGTGTTATGTAACTCTGTCGATTTCATTCAATTAGGTTAATTAGGCTTTTCAAACGAGAAAAACACGTATAATACTCTCCGAAATTTATGCAGTTAAGAAGAAAGCTCAGAGTGGTAAACAAGCCCTGTTTCCGTGCTTGTATTGTGTATGTTCCAAGATTGCAGATTGACTCGTTGATATGCAATAATTGATTACACTCTTTGAGTAGCAAACTACACATTCAACATTGTAATCGTGTACCAAATAAACTTGTTACAAGGAGGTACATGAAATAAAGTACACAATTTCAGCAAGAGGAAATTCGTTAGTCAAATGAGACAAAGCCCGTAAGGAATTCCTTTGATCGCGGAGAGTATGATTTGCAAATAAAATGCAAATAAAGTGGGAGGTGAGGGAAATTGTGGAAATCTCGGGAATACATTCACCGTCCACATCCCAAATGCCTTGTGGGGTAAATAGCACAGAGGCCTTGTTACTTTATTTCAGTGTCGAAATTGCAAGCGATCCTTAATCATTCTGTGAATCTACGCCAAGAGTTGTAATGATGAAAGGAAATTACTCAGAGTTTTATTGGGCTCATTCTTGTTTTCAGGAAAACATTTACTTTTATTTACTTCCTGTTTTGCTCTGCGATGATTATAGGCTGTAGGTCGTAAAAAGTTATTCCATGATATTTAAATACTGTTAGGAGGAAAGGTAAAACAATTGAATCGGACAATTTTAAAAGTACTCCAAAATAAAAACAACTCAAATATCCGTTTTTACCTGAAAACAAAGCCGTTTCTCAAAACACGTCGTGTTTAATTTTTTACTGATTGAATAGATACGTAAGTCCCAAAGAAAAATGTTCACCCATAACAAAAATAAATCACACACACAATAATGCAATTACCAAGGAGTAGTAAAAAGCCCAAACCAGAAATCTAAAAATAGCCAACTCGATAAGATACCTAATTCCCACAATCTATCGTGTATTGTACCACACCCACTATTACTATAGTACGTTGGACAACAAAATTACTACAATAGCGAGCAGGACACAATACCTACCGATACAGAGGCAATATAATGCATAATTAATTTTTAATTACCAACAACCCTTCTATTCCAGGGACAATGGCTCGTCGTCCGGATGACGCTTGTCACATCTCCTATTTCAACCAAAGCCAGCTGCCTTATGTTACTCTTGTGTGTAAGTGAACTTTGTTTGCTTTCTTCTTCCCTCCAGCAACTCTGCTCCAGTCTTTCCTTCTGTCCAAGAAAGTTTACTTTCTCCATGCAGACCCACGTGCATTAACTCCTCCGTGTCCTATGCCATCTCAAGTCCAACAGTAGCCTGCCTTCTTTGAACTAATTATAATTACACAGACCTAGTTTCAGTTTGTTTGAATCAAGGCACCCATCCTACCCGTTCTTTATGGTAATTAGGCCTTCTTCTTAAGAACTACAGGCACACACAATTAGTTCCTTCGTCCTCTTTACCCTTTAGGCAATCAGGTCCTCTTCCTCTCCTTGTAAAATTGAAATAATATTGAAATCACGCGTCCCTCACTTTGTAAATGTAAACGAAGCTTAAATGAACGGAACCGGGGAAAGTGTACAGGAACACGTTCCCTCCTCATTATACGGGTTATCAAGGAAAGGTGTCACTGCTATTAATTTAATCTCAAGGAAACCTCGCAGACTTAAATGCACTTTTCATTACCTGCATTGTGACATTTGCTTTCTCTTGTGTGTGTACACTTACACTTAAGCTCACTCGCAATTCTCTCCATGTGTACTCAACCGATTTCACAAATAACACAAAAAATATATTCATTTCCACACACACACATACACACAAACCCAGACGTTGATAAAACTAGCACAAGGATGTAATTACTCTTTCTTTTAATTAAACAAGTTTTTTCATCCTGAAGAATACTCGTTAAATATTTCATGCTCTACATAACTTTCAGCGATTTTGTATTTGTAGACTTTTTAATTACCTTCAACCTTACATGTTTGCACAAAAATGGCTGATGCAAATAAACTGCAACTGCTCCAAATCTCGGTACCAAAGTGTACTAACATATCAGACCCCGCTGTAGCATTTCCGCTGCACCGTATCTCTCAGCTTTGAGCTTATAGCATCAAAACGCGCTAAATCCCCGGAAGCTTTACAAGAGTTGGAGGTAGGTAGCTGGCAGTTTAGTAGTTTTGGTGTTTAAACGTCGGTTCTCATTGGATAAGTGAAGCATGAAATTATCCTTACGAGTGTTGCATGTTTCATGAAATCTTGAAGGATATATGGCTTAGGATTTTTTCCAAAAACTAAGTGGAAACGGCATAAGACTGCAAGAAAGGGTGAAAGCACGAGTGAAAGTCTCTCCCTCTCTCCTTCCTTTACATCTCTCGAAGTCTCGAATGTGGCAGTTTTACTCGCTGTAACAAATCCATCTCAACATGGTGTGTGTTTACACCCAACCGCCCATTTATCTTGGAGAGCTCACCATAAGGCCACTCGAGTATCTGCACTGCAGTGCTATAATAAGCCTCTAAGTACCTTCACATTTTTGTGAACTGAATATTGAATCAACATCCAAGAGGGTCGTCTTCCATATCCTCTTTCCATTTAAAAGGCTACGAAAAAGTCACAAATATTATGGGAAACATGAAACTCCGTCTCTCAGTCTCTATTAATCTATACATCCAACTATTACTATAGACAAAGTACATCGCCCTGCGTGAGTTTAACTTTCTCCAAGAAATAATTGTCCATCATTTCTCCTCCTGATAATGTGAAATCATTTCTGCTACACAATCTCAGCAGGAAAGTCTCTCAGCCTCTCTCTCTCTCTCTCTTCCGAACCTCTAAACAACATTGACTTACTTTTTGTAAAGCCATCCACTGTGAAGTATAATAATGATGTCCGTGTGTTACTATACACATTTTTGGCCTTAGTCTTAAAAGCGTGCCAGCAAAAAGTAACGATGATGTCGAGTGATTTGTGCACTCACATTATTTCTAACTACTCGTTCCCCGTAGTTTATTTCGTTCCACCTAGTGATCCCATAACTTTCACTCAAATGCATTCTGTTTTCCTCAAAAACTTTCTCCCAACTGTAACACTTCCTCACTCGCTCTCTCTCTGTATACTCTCTATATTAGCATGTATCTGTACCCTATAGATAGAATAGATATTCTACTACTTATATGCACTAACCGAAGAAACCTTCCCTAGACGAACTTTAACTCGTACAACATTCTACAAAGAGGAATCCTAATCCACCCACTACACCAGCAACTCTCTCATCTCTAGTGCAAACTACAACACTACACTTTTAATACTTTCACAATTCAACATACTTTCTCTCAGTTCATTTTGATACTGCTAGTTTTCCCCTCTCTCTGTGTCACCACCACCACCACTACCATAAGTATTATTTCTTGAACCAAATGTCCCTCAAGATACTACAGGAAAAGTAGATCCTGAAGTTGTTGGTGTGTGTAAGCATGAATATACTTATGGCAAGCAGGCACTACCAATGAGGATTTAAAGAATGAAACTTTCTCTGTAACTCTTTCTCCGTGCTCTTTGCTTCCCACACCATCAACTACGATGATAGTAGGCACATAACTACAACCACCAAACGTCAACCTATATGTATAATATATATCCACGTGTACTGTGTACATCCGCAGCAGTTTCAAAAAGAAGTACGGAAAACACACACACACACACATACGGTGTACTTTCTCCTTGTGTGTATTGTACTGGCTTCCTTCAACTGCTGCCAGGAGAGTTGAACTGTTTGAAAGGAGAAAAATCTTTTGGTCTAAAAAGAGCCTCTGTAGAACATGAGTAGTCGTACAAACTACGAAAAGGAGTGGTGCTACCATTACCAACACTAACTGTAATGGTTCCATCATAAAGTACGGACTAAGCCAGATTTTGTACACAACACACAAGAAGTATTCAGGCTAGTTAATCCTGGAGAGAGAGAGAGAGAGGAAGGAAGTAGAAAAGAAAAAAAAGAATGGATCTTACCATTTGTTTTGTATTGTTGTGTGTGTAGCTGATATGTATATGTGTATAGCTATATAGCAAGTGTACTGTAGTGCTTTTTACTCGTACTCACAACCTATGTAATGTGTCTCTAGAAATAAAGGAAATAGCAAATGTCTATAGCTTTCTTTTTCTACTTTATATTGCCATTTTCTTCACATAATAATATTAAAACTCGCTGTCTGTCCTAAGTATCCTCTTGTGTATTGACCTAATGTCCTTTACTTTCGCGTGCTTTTTGCCAATTGTGAATTAAAGTGGGAGTAGGTTGGCAGCGTGTAGGGACACACACACACATATACGTACGTACCCATTTTACGTGGAATCATACACTTGGGGTAGATATTTTAAAATTGAGTTCTGTCTGTGTGAGGGAGAAAGGAGGAGAAAGCAAAAGGAGAATGGAGAAGGACGGAAAGACTGGATTTTATATACACGACATTGCTTTCCCATAATCATGAACCGCATTTATTCCTCCTATTTGTCTATTCTGTCCACAGCGTCAACACCGGAAACAAGGCAGTGTCCGAATGTAGGTCAGTTTGCGGTCACAGGACTTGTCCGGGATGGAAGGAAAGTGAAGGATGAATGTAAAGACGGGTTCACTCTCCTCCGAGTTGGGTGCAGCACTCTAGACACTTTACAGTTTCGGTCGGGATGTTCTAACGCTGATGTTATTGCAGGTAAGTCGTCGTAAGTGTGTCCTCATTGTCATACAGATGCTCTGAATAATTCCTCCGTTCTCAGTCTCCAGAAGTCATTTCCTCCGTGTGTACGTCCCTTTCAGTAAGGCTCTGCTCTGCTCTGACTTGTGTTGTACGCTCCAAATAGAACACACAACAATAATGGAGTTTGGAGTTTCATGTATGTTTTATTAATTAAAGTGAGACTATGACACACACACGTCGAGGTTCCAAGTTAAAGTTGTCCCTTTTGTAAACTCATCTCTGTCGTGTTACGTGTCTCGTGCATAATGCAACTTTATTCAAAATGTATTCAACAGTGAGGAGCGACCTTAAGAGGAGTGTACTGTTATGCATATTGCAACTCCTTGTGTACCACCCACCTAAGGTTGTGTTACGAAGGTGTGCATTATGTAAATTAATGAAAGGAGAGCAGAGAGAGAGGACATCATGGATATTAGGGAGAGAGGCCAGTATGATAATGTGGGGAAAGTGACTTGACACGAAATAACGCTCAGACATTTCGTTGCTTAAGTGGATTCTTACTTTCTCCAGGGTTGTTTCGTGCAGAGTACTCTTGTCACGGGTGGTGGGAAGAAATGGGAGTGAGTTACCTTATAACCACTCCATTGTCCAGGACTTCTACTGGGGCAAAACGCTATTGCTTCGTCTTCAGGGAGACATTAGAACCCACCCAGAATAAACTCACAATGAGATCTGGGAAATCCACGAGATATTCCTCGTCAAACGATGACTCCCAGTCTTCATTAGATGGATCTTCAAATCTTGAAGACTCTGAACCCGAATTTAAACGAATCCTACACTTCTCCAGTATTGCGGACTCCTGTCGTCGCAATGTGGCTCCAGGGATTGAAGGAGCACTGGCTTTCAACGTTACAACTTATGGTGAGATCACAAGCGACTTTCTCTCTCTCTCTCTCTCTCTCTCTATATATATATATATATGATCACACGATACATTTCCTCCCTTTTGTATAACTTTAATATAAACCAAAGGAATGCCAAACTACCAAAAGTCTTCTTTGTCAGTGTGAAAATGCGTCTTCTGGCTTCCTGTTGTTTGGCAATGGTTATACACAGTGTAAGGATTTTGGTTAGTGGTGCGTTCTACTGTACACTCTATATTTACGCTGTGTTGGTATTTAGCTTTGAGTATAAAACCCTATAAACACGTAGGGATGACATAGGATGAATTAGCCAAGACTTCGGAAAGCTCGGTTGTCGGTTACTCTCTCCGCTTTTTCCTTTCCCTTTGTGAAGGGATTCATTTCCACGACTAATTTCGTCCCTAATTAACTCACCAAGTTGAGCATTGTGTATTCTAATAAGTTTCTTGAGTCTCTCGGAGTCTCTGCTCCTGCTTTTGGCCAACTCAGAACTCAGTTACAAAAACACATCGCCCATTCCGTGAGACTTTCTCTCTTCGCGTGATTTCGTGGTGTATGCCCAACTCGCTAAATTATTCAGACTAGTTACAATGTGAGCCTACCCAGAAGAAAGGACAGAGAGAGAGAGAAGGTTGAATTAACATGCAAACTTTGTTAAGTGAGAGATTGTTTACGAATTTTCCAGGGCGTTGTGACGATATCAGTGGAGCCATTAGAGGTTTATCATATCCGGAATCCTGCTGGGTCCTTCTTCTTCTTCTTCTTCTTACTGCTGCTTCCCTTTTGATGCCCTACTGAAACTTCCCTTCCCTCGTTAATACCATTATAAATACTTCCTCATTTCAATTTGTCAACTTCCCGATATCAATTCAATTCATTTCTCAATCCCCCAAGAAGAGAAACTTTGAAGATTCCAAGACTGGCTGCCATCAGCAGAATACTAATGCAATCATCGTTTAATCTAATCTCTCTGTCTCTTATTGTATAGCGTGTAACTACTTAACATTAGCTTTGTTGTTTCCACACATTAATTCGTATACACAAACTCACTTCCCTTATTGTAGCTAAATATTTTCAGTAATTACTCATCTCCCCATAAATATATATTTAAGTTGCCTAATTGTACATCATCAATGTTATTCACTATTATTATTGGTCTGGAATCAAAGGGTAATTATGTCAATCATTCTTTAATTAAGTTATACACACACAGAATACACTAGTATAAATACATTACATGTGTAGAAAATTAAGGGTGTGTCTCCCATTTCATTTCCCACATCCCACGTAATTCCCATTTCCTCTCTGTCTCCCAATTTCCTCACGTGTAATTAGTTAATGTGCTGAATAGTCATTGTGTATTAATATCAGGCAGCTTTATTTTTATCCATCTGTGATAACGTCAACAAACTGTGATGTTTTATTTATTGTGTATGTGTATCATCTCTGTCTCCAACTCTCCCGGAAGGATGTGACAAAGAATAACTGAACTTTGCTAGGACTCTAGGACAAACAATCACAGTTTTTCGGTTTAAGTGTGTGTACATCCTTTCCCCGTCATCACTATACAAAACTACCGTCGTTGCTGGTGCATTTGGTGCAACCTGAGATTCTGAAAATAAAAGTGGAGCATTTATAGAAGTTCAGAATGAAACAAGACTTACTCACTAAACACCTCCGCTGAGTGAAAGGAGATTCAGTGAAAAGTGGAACAACTTTTGATGGGGGAAGAAGAAAGACAGCAAGAATTATAGAAGTTGAGGGAATAACTCAAGTCATAACTTTCTCTAGAGTGTATTCAACATCCACACGGTAATTTAATGTGGCAATGGCAATCAGTTTTAGTCTTAACAATATAATAATTAATGGTTCTTATGTAAAAGGATTAAATCTTCGGATTGATGATCACGAGTAATTGCTAATTAGATAGGATTAGAGACTTGGTCGTTGTTACATAAGCTTGCGGTGTAGGAAACTACTTTCTCATTATTATATAGAGACTAGACTATATAATATATATATATATAATATAAAACATATCGGATTTAAATCTTATGTGTGATAAGACGTTGTATCGTTAGAGGTTTTCGCAGATTGTTATATTCTAACAATTACTTAGAATTAATTAGGTTTTGTGGCGTGACGTAATACACAGAAACTTGTCAGATCATCGGGTAAACCCCAAAAGGATCTGAGTGAATGATGATGATGCTGAGATTCGAAGATAACAAGTTCGAAAAGTAACTTTAGGAAATGCACTGAAGAAGAAGAGTTGGAATGAAATCGATAGTTTCCTCGTAGTAAACTATTTCGTTAAACAAGCTTCATTCAATTCCCCCAATGAATGAAGGAATCAACAACTTGTGACTCGTCACTCACCGGGAATCAAAACCTACGAGTGTTTAAGTGTGAAATGTCTAGAGCTGTAAAAATTCTAATAAATATTATGATTTTGAATAAAAATTCCAATTTTACAGAATCAACAGTAAAATACGAAATATGAAGTCCAGAATCATTTTATTCAAAATATTGTATTATATGTACATACAGATGAACCCCACCCGTCTAAATAATTGTTAACAGCGGCAAGTCAACTAAAACTGGTCCAAAAGTGTGATTAAGCTTATTCCTGGTTTTAATGGGCCCACAGACAGATAAATAGGTAACTAATGTACCCCACAGCCAAGTGATATATGTAATCTTGATCTCTGGCGAATTGCGATCGGAGGAAGATCAACCGGAAGATTTATCCCGTACATTTCCCCAGAAGTCCCTTTGCCACATCCTATCATTTCTCTACGGAAGGGTCCAACATTTCTCTCTCTCTCTCTCCAAGATTTCCCTGTAACCACCCACCTACATGCAACGCCACGTTCCATATCATTTGTTTAGGAAAGCCTTCGATTACACAACCCCTTGTGATAACATCACAATAAAGTGGAGCCAACTAAAACCATATAACTGTATAAGTACTTTCCTCTATTTACTCTTCTACTTTTTGACTCTCCAATCTCCGTGTGTTCAATCCTGGGGAACCGGAATCCCCTGACGGGATTCACAGTCCTGTGGTAGAGACTTGGATAATACACACACACACACATATTTGTACGTGAACGTAGAGAGAAAGTCAGAGAGACCCGAAATATCCGAATTGGTATTCCGGATTGGAAATCACAACTTCCTCGTGGTATCATTTTATCCGATGTCAGTATCAAAGTATATTATTTGGCCAGGCCAGCCAAAGCCAACGACTTCCTTTCCTTAGTATTACTTATCTTTGGTTGCGAAGCCAAAAGCATCAAACATGCGGACACCCCAAGGCTCTTGAGACTAATTTTCCTGATGGCTTTCCATCTCATCTCTTAGCTTTCTCTCCACCAGCTCCTCCCTGGCACACAAACGGACAGGCATGACGAACATCTCTCCTCTCTCTCTCATCCCTTCTTCCTTTCTTATTATACGCCTGTTATGCCTCTGTTCTCAAGAAAACTACACTAAACTCCTCTCTACATCACAAGGGATCTCAAAAATAAGAAATGGTAAAGAGCTTTATACAGAATAGTCTACTGAGCCTGCTGCTCCTGCCGTATAGTACCAAAGTGTAAACTTCCTTTACTCTACTGTAACTCAAGGCAGGAAGGTAAGTTTTTAGAAGACGCTACAAAGAACTACGGAAGAGATTATTATACAAAAACGCCTTAAATATATGGACACACAGACTGAAGACTGTCTTACGCAAATCTATTCCCATTCCGGCTATTTTATTCGTGAGAGAGTTAAATACAAAAGTAGAAATGAGACGTGGGTGAGGAAAGTAGGGGAAACGTGTTTAACTAAAGTAGACACGGGCATCTTTAACTTTTCCGGGGATAACTGAGGAGGAGAAAGAGAAAGGGGAGTGTGTGAATCAAGTTAAAAGTACATTATCTTCCTCTCGCCTTACTTTTTCTTCGTCAGAGAGATACGTATACGTGTGTCTGCTTTTTCTTCAGTCTTGCACGAGAAAAAATGAGTCCCAAGACTGGGGAATTAAGACTTGCGAAAAGTAAATTTGTTAAGGGATAAAAAGAACCCGGGCAATATATATACATTTCTGAAGTAAATGAGCTGCCTAGAGAATTATTTACCTTACGCTTGCTCAATGTATAAATAAGTACACGTAGAAAAATGACAAGAAAGAGTGATTTCAGAGCAGACTTGAATCTAGGTACGTTGTGTTATGTGACATAATTTCAAAATTTTTATAGTTCTTGTTCAAATATTAAAAACAGGAACATTTACATAAAAACGAATCATGTGTAGTTTCAATGGCAATTTTTAAATATGGCGAGAAAGAATAAACTTGTTCTATACTAGATATCGTAGGTCGAACGACTAAATATCATCTATCTCTTCTTTCAACCCAATCACTTATCAAACCACCATCAACATCAACAGCATCACAAACTCATGAGTTCCTGAGAAAGTTCGCAAAGGAATGAAAACATATGACCAAAATCATCAACTTTTTCTCCACACGCAAAAAAACAAAGTAAGACACACATAACACATAACAACTTTCTCCGAGAGTGGAACAAGTGATCGGAAATACTTAACTTTAGCTTAGCAGCAACATTAAATGCCACCCAGCAAAGTTCACATGCAGACTCCAGCTACGAACTTTTTCCACCCATCCACGAGCAAAACAAGCAGAGAGAGAGAGAGAAAGCATAAAAAATCCCGTAAAAGTAGAACAACAAAACACCCAGACTCGGAGATCTTTCTTCTCCTTCTCATCCTCGATCTCCTCCTCAGATTGAAAGACAGCAATAGCTCAACACGGAATTGAATCCCTTGCTCATCATTTCCTCTCCTTCGCAAAATAACCTACACTTACACACTTTCCTTCTCCCTCTGCTTATGCCTTATGTGTTAGCGTACAAACTACCAAACTACCAAATACCAGAGATTAAGGTCACACGTTAGTAGAGCCTCTCTCCCTCCCTGTCAGTTCATCCGCTATTTAAACAGAAGCACGTAACGGCCATACTTCCAAGATAAATGAGACATGTCAGCTCTTGAGGTCAGAGCTCATTTCCAACTCTAACCTTGTTGAATTACTAAACCTGACTTGTGTTAACCTTTATGATTCCTACTATCCTAGAGAAAAGAAGACCTACAAGCCTACAACTACGGCTCCCTAAGATGTCCAAGAAAAAACAACAAAACCTTCTTTTCCTAATCCAATCTTCAGTAAAAGTCCATTCGACCTTTAACAAAGCCAAGGAAATGATACACACACACACACTCGGCCCTAAATTCCATTCCTCTTTAAACAACATCCCTCGCTCGCTGTCTCTCAACACCCGTTTGGATCTGGAACTCCAAAAATGTTCCACTCTTCTCGGACTTTTTTGTCACATTTCCATTGTCATTTTCTGTACACACACATTCTCTATTTCACACGCACACACACATGCACACACGACACACACTATGCTAAATATGGTCTGTATAAATATATGGACTATGGACCTTTTCTTCTTTACTGCTACACTTCAATCCTCTTGCGTCTAAGGATATCCTGTGTGTGTGTGTGTGTGTGTGTGTATTTCTCCTAATTCAAAAATAGAAAGTAAATTGCGATGAGAAACGCGAGGCAACGTAGCATGAAGAATGACATGTAGTGCGATTGCTTCATTCCTTATCCCTAATAGAAGTATACTAGTACTAGTAGAGGAGTAGCTGTGTCTACGCTGTACGTGAGAATATATCTAAGAGATTTCTCAGCAAAGCTATCTTCACCATTTACCTACTTACTACTTACCTTCCTTTTTTGGGAAAAACAGCTTCTCTCCAACTTTCTCTTCTATTTTAGAGTAAAAAATCTACCAAAGTGTGAAGGTACTTTCTATTCCACCTTAGGAAACACTTTCTGTGTTTTTATTTCTTCTATTTGCATACAGTCAGACCAATCCCTGCATGGAATTCATATTGATTCTCAATCCTCAGTATTCCAAGTGCGTTTTGCACATTACTTTCTTTCAATCTAAACTCTAAACATAAGACGATGATCAGTTTTCAAAAATCTCTCAGTGTTGTTCCACGAAGACATTTCACGCTCCAAAGCTCTTGTGACATTCACAACAACGAAGAACATAAATCCAAGTTGTGATTCCCATCAGGGTGTTCCATTTCATTGCTTTACTTCATTCTTCATCCTTCACTCACTCAGTTTCTCAGTAGGACGTGGAGAAATGAAGAAAGTGTGAAAAATAAATTAAAATTTCCAGAATTTTAATTATATTCCCGTGTGCTTGAGAAGGCCTACTCACATCTGCTGCGTTGAGTTGAGCCTTGAATGTGGCTTCCTAAATTAGGCACAGAGACTCTAAAGGCATAAAAGTGAAAGCCTAGTATAAAAGGTATTATATGTGTGTGTACATCTTCACACAGCACGGCAGCCTGTAGCTCTAGTCTCTCCTCTCATTGTACTTGTTATTTCATCTGGATTCTATTACATGTGATTCTATAGAATTTCATTCTTTCGTGTTAAGCTATTAACTTTTACGACCAAAACATGAATCCAACACCCTTCTGTGAGCTCCATGTTTGTTTCAAATCGAATCTTGTACTTCTGCAGATACCAGAAGGTAATTACTTCCACTTTCTGAACCAAGTTCAACGTGTTTTCTTCCGTACACATCGACACATACCCATCCACAGTCCTCTCCACTGCGCTATCCTATTTGTCATTGCTTAGTATGCACCTCCAGGCATTGAATGAATCTCTCTCTCTCTCTCTCTCCGAGCAAACACTATAAAACTATTAAACATACATACATACAATCTATACCAAATACCCACTTCCAAATTTGCTTACTGCACACCTACCGTCTCTACACACAAACAGATTCACAACTAAACAGTGAGCACAACTGTACACTGTACATTCAAATCTACAAATAAATGTATAGCAAATTCCACTGGTGATTACTATTTGCTAGCTAGCTAGCACAACAAAACTCCTACTTTACTTTGGTAGTTAAACTAAGCAATGAAAATACATCCATTTTAAACCCTATAACTTGCAGTAGATCCGTATCTACCACAAAGAGCCTCATCCATTCACTATCTCTCCGTGCCTAAGTATAAGTTTATAATACGCTTTGTGAAAGTGAAATCTCTACACACAGAAAGAAATAACGAAATGTTGGAATCCACAACTAGTAATTTGCTTCTTCAAGTGATGTTCCACGGTGGATTTCAATTTAATCGGGTTAAAGGCTTTTCCTTTGTGTGGCTGTAAGTGTGTGTGTGTGTACCCCAACTTTGAACAATATTCCGTGGAACTCTTCTTCCTCACACAGTGAAAGTCGGTAGCAGTCGAGGTTCACCTCATCTGGTCTTTACAAGTTTCCTGTATGAGAACAACTTTGTGGAAAAAGCACCTGGCAGAATAGAACAGAATCCCATCCAAATCCACATCACGAGGGATGATGTTACTCGCTTACGTCTAATTTAGAAATTTGTTGTTGCTCTCTTGAATGAAACTAAGCTTTGCGTTTGCATGGTTTACAGCTATTAGCAAACCTTCTACTTTCTACTACTTTCATTCTATGTGCTTTTGGCTGAAGTTATGTACGTGGTTTGGAGCAATTAAATAGAAACTGTATTCTAAGTCAGGGCGTGTCATCAATGGTTCTCTGTTAGGGAAGGTATTGTGTGCTTTCTCTCTGTCTCTCTCTCTCCTTCATGATGTCCCGTTCTTATGGCCTTAAGCCCTTTTGCATTGCAAACGAAAGAAATGTTACTTGCTCATCTCACCCTACCATACGATCCTACGTGACTCCCATGCATATTCCAAACACAGAGCAGAAGCAGCATGAACTACACAATCCCAATCCATTTTGACACTGCAGCTTCAAATGCATTTACTCGTCACAACTTACGGGTTCGTGATTTAAATAGCTAATTCGTATATAACTTCTCTAACCAATCGAACTACTCTCAGACTCTCACACAGCAATACTTGCACACTTTTACACAAGTCTAGTCAAGAAATTTAATAAATTCGTGTGCCCACCACAAGATTAAACTTTTATTTAAAGTACACGCAAGTAATCTCGTACATTCAAACAACCACAGTAAAATTACGACCTCCGTCTTCTTCTTGAAGAAACCACATTGCTGGTAGCATTATACATCTGGGAATAATTCCACCGTCAACCTTTGTGAATAGCCCGGAGAGAGTTCTCTGTGAGACTCGAGGTCTTTTGGTATATGTAAAATTAGTCATCGTTAACCACAGAACATAATATTGAATTCGAAGAGAGTGAAATGACGAAATGAGTTCGAAGAGAAGCCTCACAAAGCGGAGAAAGTCCTTTTAAGTACGAATGAATTGAATCTCTCCTTGCTTTTCAAGGATTTCATTGAATTTCGCCGTAGGAATCGACATCAGCACTTGCAAATTGACTCTAAAAGCAGAATCATGTTTCTTAAAGTAAGACTTGGAGAAATTCCCTAGATTTGATCTCCACTCGTATATTACCCTTGCTCCGTCCTAATTCCTAGAATACTTTTCCAAAGTTTGTTTTTACTCACGCTCCCAACTTCCTACATAAAGATGAATAAACTCTAAATTGATGGAGTTATGCATATTACTCTCCAACCATTCTCAAAGCTCTCTCCCGAGAAAAGTTACTTTCCATCTCGTTCCCTTCGTATGTTTTGTTTACTACTTTACTTTTTCAAGTTGCGCAACCAGATTTAACCGAATTTCTCTCCAACTCCTCAATCTCCAGTTCTGTTGCCTTTGCTAAATTCACTAAATTGCTAAAGGTGCAAGGAATACGAACTTATGACGGACGACAGTAAATTACTAACCGTAACTTTCGCACAGTCTGGTGATTTAATCAGGTGTCCGTGCCACGATCGTTGGATACAACTGTTAAATTTTCTCTCGAAAAATAAATACGGATTACTGAATATTCAAAAATACAAACTTGCTTTTTAAAAAATGCTCTTGTGTCTTCAGGCAAGTTAAAAAATAATGGACATTTTTGAAAAGTTACCTAAATAATTATGCTCAAAGCTTCAAGAGAAACTTATAACTTGTTATAACGATTCGTTTTAACGAAAAGAAACTCGTTGCAAAACTTTCTTATCGAAAGCTAATGGAATATTCAAAGTTTTCGATGCTAATTGCACTATTTTTCCGTTTAAGTTGGAAATAAGTTTTTCCCAAGTGTGTAATTTTTCAACTTTTTTAACTTCTTTTTTTAATATTTGCAACTTTTTAGACTTTAGTGAAACAAACTACTATCTCACCAAGCGGCTCTCCATCTTCTCTTATCTGTGTACATTTTTTAAAGTATGAATTATGTGATCTTCCAAAAAGTAAAATGCTGGGTGCTCAGAAAAAGTGTGAAAAAATCAACCTTTCAAAATCTTTTGAAATCACTGGTTGGTAGAGGAAGCATTCATCTGATAATTTTTCATAAAAAATCGTCCATGAAATTGTCTATAATGGCGTTTCAACTCAATTACAAATTAGAACATTACACAACCGTAATAAAATTAAACTAGTAACTTTCTTTGATTTCCGAGTTTCAAAAACTTTTAATCTATCTAATGATACAGTCACGCTGAAGACCTTCTATGCAATAAAGAAAAAAACTTTTTAGATTTTAGGAACTGAAACTAATTACTCATTATGTCAA
Source organism: Isotomurus palustris (assembly GCA_034696625.1). Taxonomy (NCBI): domain Eukaryota; kingdom Metazoa; phylum Arthropoda; class Collembola; order Entomobryomorpha; family Isotomidae; genus Isotomurus; species Isotomurus palustris. The sequence continues at coordinate 7,234 of JAQGAD010000622.1, read as the reverse complement.
GAGCCTCTTGAGTTGTGTACAAAACACTCGCCAATCTCATGTCGTCACACGTAAGTAAAGCAATTGCCTTGGCTGTTGTGGAGAACACACAACACAAAAGTGTATCTCGGTGTATCAATGATAGTTATTTGAATGACATAATGGGCTCTTGAATTTGTTCTTTCCACCCATTTAGGAAAAGTTATGTGCTGAGGAAAGCAAACCCAACTGTACACCGAGAGAGATAAACGTGCAGATTATTCCTTAAAAAAGTACCCAACACATCTTCCCACATTTTGTGGAATTTTCAACATAAAATAATGTTTCCAGTTTACTACTCTATCCTTTCTATCCAAGCCTTGTCATCTCCGTTATTTGTATCTTTTTATAACTTCCTTTATAAGTTCCTTTTTCCTACAAATTTGTATCCACAAGCACGAGCCTTGTAACAACCTACATTCTTTGTCTAAAACATAACCTCAGCTACTGAAGGATTCCCTCAAGAATATATGTACACAGATCACATCGCCTGACTGGACTAAACTAAGGATATGAAAGGTCACCCATGCAAAGACTAAAAACGTGTATGTGAAATGTATCTACCTAGTTGCTTCCACTCAACTCCAGGAATAGAGAAAGCATAACATTTTCTCCAGTCGAATAAGGACTGGACATACGAGCAGACTGTGTGTAGTGTGTACGTTATTCTTCCTCAATAGATTAGTCTTCTGTCGGTGCACATGACCAGATTACTCAGAAACAGAAAGACAAAGCACGAAGAAGACGAAGAAGAAGAAGAAGAAGAGGCTGCTGGTGAGTTGAGAGACTGGTGTGCTGTAGGGTGTGTGTGTATGTGATAATAAGTAGGAGGGGGAGGATGTTAAATAGATGGTTCAAGTTATGGGTTGAGATAAATCCGCAAAATTTTAGCAAAATGTTTCCTCTCTCCCATCCAAAAAGAAGAATTTCACGAGGAGATAACTCTTCAGTGTGTTTGGGTCATACCTCTTCACTACAATGGTTAATGTGTCTACTACCACTGCCTCTGCTTTCTCCCTTAGTGAAAGTTCCAAGATAATTCTGCATCCCAATCTGTACTCTCTCAACTACTCTCGACAAAGACTGGTGGGGAGATGCCCGTTGGTGGTGAAAGCACGAAGAGCCTCTGATGTTGTCCTAGTAGGAGGTGGAATGCATGGGGAATATATAAAAAGGAACGGATGCTCAGAACATCCTTCTAGATTTAATGATTTAATAAATCACTTTCTCCACGACGTCTAAGACACAGCCCATGCTCAACATGTTTTTCTCTCCTTTTTTCTTTTTGAGTTATAACTGAACCAAACAAGAACTGAGTCTTCACCCATCTACTTATTATTACGGATCTACTTCTTATTAGTTATATAACTTTATATGTACGTATCTACGCAAGCCGGGCATTTACGGATTTCTACTCACTCTCTCTCTCTCTCTGTCTCATCCTGGTGATCTACTTCCCTGTGGTTTCCACAAAATGCCATACTGACTATGATGATCATCATCCCAACACATCTGCTACTCAAGAAGAAACCCGCACAGTAGTGCTCATCCAATTGGTATTTTTCATCTCTCCGCAAAGCTAAGAGCACGAGATAATATAACACCAACCACAATCCAGAGTGTCGACCTGTACCATACGTTCCTTGTCTTATCTCCATGTATCTCTCGTATTTTATGACTAAACTAACGAACAACACCCCAGCAAACTATATATTAACTGAAGAAGAATTAGAGTGTGGAAGTGAAAGGAGATGAGAAAAAGCCTCCTCCGGTGGTAAAAAGGATTCTTGCACAACACCAACCACCATATTATTAATAATAGCAATACTCACTGAGAGAAAGTAGTTCATGTTAGGCGAATATGGAAATACTCTTCTACTTAGAAATACTACGGAGGTTCAACTTGGAAGAAATATTTCAAAGTTTCTCGCTCCATGTTCGTATATATTTCTTGAGAAGAAGAAGAAGAAGTAAGGAGGGGCTCAACAGTATAATGAATGAGGAGCCCAACGGGCAACCAACGAAGAAAGCTCTTTTAGTCACTTTCCATTAAAAAGTTTATCCGTAATTTGGAAAAAGTCACTCTTTCCTTCCTTCCTTCTCGCTCTCTCCTCACAGTAGTCTTTCTCCTAGTTATTTGCCTTAAGGAGTGACTGTGTATAGTAGGAGAGGAAAGAGTCTTCTTGTTTTCCTCTTTAAAAAAATAATAGAACGCGATAGAGTTAGTGGTGTTGAAATAATAGGCTAAGGTTGTTGATAATACGGTCAAGTAGGAGAGAGAGAGAGCGAGGAATATATAAAGAGAAAGTAAGCACACAGAAGAAAGGCGTGTGTGTGTGTGTGTGCAAGTTTAGTTGGGCAAAATACTCGAGAGTCGAAAGAATAAGAAACCAAAGCTCTGCTGGAAAGACGAGAAGAACATCTTTCCAGCCAAGTTAGCGGTTTTACTACCCACAGACTTTTATGAGTGACCAAGTTCGAGCTCATTCTTCTTCGTGTGGGAAAAAGTTCGTGAAAGTTGAACAAAATTATGTTCCGCGGAAATAAAAGTTGACCCATATAACGTACGTTGTTGACCCGGGATGTGTTTTCTTATAGCGAGTGTAATGGAGTTCTTGACGTCTTTTCTTACTGCTTTGGATTGTCGTGAACAATTAATTATTATTACGACAGCTACTGCCATCCTCGTGTCTTTAAGGTTGTCTTCACAGATGAGATTTTTCTTTATTACTCCGGAAAGAATGTCTGATGGATTTGGCTTTTTCATACTGTTGCTCTCACATTCATATGGACGGGGACATACTCACACACACAGAGAGAAGGAACAACAGGCCATTCACGTGTGTGTAAATCATACTTCCATTCTACTACCTTTTTGTTAGTACTCTGCCTCTGTCCTCTATTTAAAGTGTAAACGTGGGTTTTTACTTTCAATACAACTCGCTCAACTCCTCCTGGACTTCGCGTAACAAAAGACAAAAAGACACACAGCTAAATCCTCTCTATAAAACTGAGTTAGAATTGCCCTTAGCCTTGGCTCTTCCACTGGCCTTTACTTGAGGCTGTGCTGCACAAGTATAAACGCTGAATGTGCGTAAGACCATGAGAAAGTCACTGCCTACTGCCAACCACCACCACCATCCGCTGAGATACAAAACCGCTAAAAGCTACTTATCCATTTATCCAGAAAGCAAGATTTGTAATGATCCTTTGAAAAATTTATGACTACAAAATGTCTTGTTTCGAAAGTAAATCAGGAAAGTTCTACGATCCACGATCCAACTGAGATATAAAATTTACGAAAAATCGGCCACAGCTCTTTCTCTCCCACACTCTATACAATATATAGTATAGTACTCTCCAAATGCTGCACCAACGGCCAGCATAATATAGCATTCCGCATCTCTGTATTATATTCTCTTCAGTTGAAAAATGACTTCCAACATTCTGAATTCACGGAGACAGAATGTAAGTCCAAGTCACTGAACATTCAACTATTCAACAGAGAGAGAGAGAGAGAGAGAGAGAGTAGAGAGGCACTTTCGACTTTCACACACACTGGACAAAGAATTCTTCAACATACATCCTACTGGAGAATAATGATAACATCATCATCGTCCTTTCCACCACTTCTACTACCAGCCACCAGCATTATCCAGAGAGAGAGAGACTCCCAAAATCCTAAACCAACTCACCCAGGGATGAATACATTTGGAGTGAGTTGTTTCCAGCCGAGCAAAATGTGATAAGAGATCCTAAAAGGGATCAATCGTGAAAAAGGCTGTCCGATAGAGAAGGATTTACATTTCCTCGCAGCAACTCACTCCTTTTTACTTTCACCCAATCCATGTATACAAAATATATGAGCTTAGTTTCTTTCCCCACACAACCCAAAGTCCAAAGTACCCCCTGTTTTGTATCCATTTAGCTCAACCAAGTCATCCATCTATTTTCCACGGACTGCAAGACGTGTTCGCTTCAATACAAAACTAACCGAAAACTAATACTACACTACTCACTACTACTGCCTTGTTGTCCCTGTGCACGTCGTATTGTTCGTGTGGTTGTGGTGGAGAAAGCAGAGGGTAGTGGCAGAAAGAGTAGAGTCCTGTGGTAATGTAGAATGTACCTTCACACTTTAGACATTTCTCTGTAGTGAAGTAAAGATGCATAAAGCAGTTTTTCCCAGCTACCAGCTACCAACAAGCCAGCACAGCGGAAACACAACCCTACGTAAAATATAAAAGTGATGGGAAAGCAGTCAAAGCAGCGAGTAGCAAAGCAATAATACCGGTTTCCATTCCACCGTCAACCGTAACAATTCTCCGGTTACTTCTCAAGCTGTTTTGTAAAAGTGCCTGGAATAATGGATTAGAACTACACTGTTGGTAGTTGGTGGTGGTTAGACTTGCTGCCTACGAGAGAAAGTAAGTAATTTGTATTCCACCAGAAGTCTGTCGTCACAATGATTTACGGAACCGAAATGGAAAAGCCGAAAAGACAGGACAACTCAAGAGTTTGGAAGAGAGAGAGAGTTTAGAACGCTAGAAAAGAGAGAGAGAGCGACCACAAAACCCGAAACAAATGACTTTTGTTACATTCACAATATTTATGTCTCTTTATTCCTTCCTTTCCTTCATATTGTAATCGCATGGCGAGGCTTAGACGTCTCTCGTGTAACATGCTAGTCAACAGTCCTCACTCTCGTAAGTCACTAGGAATCACTACACACACATTCTACCCAACCGAATGATAGGTACCATCATCGTGTCCTCATAGTCTCCCCCGTCTCCTCCGTCTCTTATCATAGGTATAAAGGTATAATATCCGCAAAGTCCCATGGATGGATGCAAATAGAAAATGGTTCGTATTCAAACAAAATAATGTGTATCCCCTGTTCTGCATTTATCTCTTGGATTCAGTTGAAGTGTTGGAAGCCTAAGCTTTCTCCTGAAATATTTCTGTTTCTTCCTGTCACTATTACACCACGAATAAAATAATGGAACCGTCCCAGGGTCCCACTTTCGTACGCGACAACCTGACTCCTTCTCTACTTTATACTCTGCACTTCTGTATATATCAATATATAAATACATGTATACTCCGTCTGTACACATCGCTGACAGAGCAGAAGGTTTCAAACCACATTTCGTACGCTGTCCTATGTGGTGAGAAACTAGAGATGCTACAATACTCCCAGATATACTTTTATACAATCGCAAACCTCTTTCCATTAGTTAACATGATTACTGTTCTCACACGACTTTCCTTTTTTCATGCGTCCTTGGGTCCAAAGTGTCATTTGAAACTGAATAATCGAATTGCTGAATATTCTCTGGTTCGTAATTGCTTAGGTTGATGATTTCTGATCTTTTAGTTGTACCCGCAGGTCTTTAAGCACTTCAGTTTTGGTTTCTGAACTTCATTTGCCCTTTCTACTTCCTACTGTCAACTGCTACATTATTACTTATTACCATATATCTTCAAGTGCCTCCCATCTTCTACTATCCTAAATTACTTCGTCTTAAATGGCAATTTTCAATTTAGAAATGAACTTTTTAGTAGTAGAATACAGTTAATCACAATATATTCACAAATCACAGTGAGAGGGCGATTCCTCTTCTATTCACTCAAGCATACACAGAGTGTAAAGTGTAAAGTGTGTAACAGCGTAACAGAAGTCAGTAGCAGTTCGCAGTAATAAAGACTACCCACACTATCAAATATTTGACTGTATTATTCCCATTCGAAAACAGAAATCAGCTCAATTTGTTTCGCACTAAGTGGATTACATTCTACCACTGAGAAAATAAATGGAACTCTCATAATTTGATTCCCTCATTAAAGAGGGATGAATAAGCTCAATCAAATATTTAGTCTGCTCTGACACAGAACTAACCCCAGCCAAGTGAAGGACCCTCTTCGTTCGTTAATTGGATGGTGAAATGAAATATGATTCGAACTAACTTGATTTCATGCAGGATTAATTAGATGCAAATGCAGAGAAGGATTAATTTTTCATGCGTGCACAAACAGCCTCATACCATAATGTCCATGAATAGCAGGCACTTAATTTCCTTCTCTATATTCTGTATACCAACTTTCTACGAATTCCTTATTAAATTTTCAGACTTCAGTGGTTGAGTTGGGTACTTCTTCAATAAGAATTGTGCACGAGGTATTTCTTTGGAGGAAGTATTCTTTTTTAAAAATTCAGATACACCTTCGACCTTCCTAGCACCTTCTCCACAAGGTTTACTTGTGGCTTGAAGCATTATAAAAATAATTGTTGTGCATCTAATGCAACGCCATGTATACAGGTCACGTTTCCGATAGATAAAATGTCACATTGAATTTTTTAAACACACGTACAACACACTTGAATGTCTACAAAAATTTACAATCACTAGGTCTAAATACATTTATAATACATTTAAAAAGAGGAAAGAAGGGCACACACGACAAAAGTAGACTATCAACTTGACAATAATAGTAAAGATTGCATTAAAGTCACAAGAACTGCGAGAGAAGCTAATGAGGAAGTCGATTGATTTGGTAACGACGAGGAACTCGATCTCCCACTTGAGTTAAAGTCATTTTTTATCTCTCCATAAAACACAGCGAGGTCCGATAGAAGGTCATCAATTAGAACGGCAGACTCAGCACTTCCACAGCTCCGGAACTTTTCCCCAATGCACGAAGTAATCTTTCCAATATTTCTGTAATGATGAAATGCAAAGTAAATAGTTATATTCTCTTTCAAACACGACGAGTTGGTCGGACTTGGAAATGTTTTTCCGTTTAGAAAGTCTGGAACATGCAAATAACAATTTTCCCTTTCATACCGGTCTAGATCTGCCGTAGTGTTGGTGGAAGTCCGCTTGAAGCATTGAGAAATCTCGTTGGAAAGCTGCTTCAGGTGGTCCTGTAGACATACATCTCCGCCCTTTTCCCAGTACTCTGTAATACAAAAACGTAATATCCATTCATTTATTACTTTTTCCGAGGATTTATACAGTGTCTACATCTGAGGAGTCTTCATTATTTAATTAATCTTTGTGCAAGCACACGTTGCTGAAATCATTTAATGATAAGCCCCGCAGAAACTTCAAAGTTTGCAGATTTGCATTTCTATTTTGCAAGAGTTCCAGAAATAATGAATTAAAACTGAATGACTGGCAATATTCATTGAGAAAGAGCGGTGTAAGAAACTGCA
>JAQGAD010000621.1:0-32522 GCA_034696625.1 Isotomurus palustris | reverse complement strand
GTGTGTGTGTGTGTTAATGTTGTGTGCTTGCGTAGGTACAATAAATCACTTTGGGAAGTTGGGCATTAAAATCTCACATTACAGTTTGGCGTTAAAAGCTTCCCATGAATGATTTCCCTTAAGGCATAAGGGATTTATAACAAGAGAGAGAGAGATATCGCGTAGAAGGATCGAGGAAGTGAGTAGGAAACCCAGAAGAATACATTTTGGTGAGGTTATTGTTGCACTCGTATTAATTGAAGTGATGGGGATGGCGTGTTTGTGTGAATTGGCAAAGAGGAGACTTTTCACTAGAAAGGAGAGAGTACAAGTACAAGTATAAGTATGAGCTTAAGTAGAGAGTTTGTTTGGTGTGTATCGCTTGAAGGCAGGTTAAGAAAGATACACACTTAACATGAAATGGAGCGAATTGAATGTAGGCACACGAGGAATGAGAGAGAGAGAGAGAGAGAGCGTTGTTTTGATTCTTGAAGGTGGAAATGGATACCATTGACTCAATCTGGTTGAGTGGTTGCCTACAGGCTAAAGAGAAAGCAGAGAAAGTACAGAGGAGAGTCGATAATGGATTGAACAACTTTGGGTGGAATCTGTTGAGAATAAATCCTGCTTGCGTGTTAGCATTTCATACGTCAAATGTTGAGTTGTCTTAAGTCTTAATACAACGGAGGAGAGTAGAAGAGACGCGTTTCCGCTTTGTGTGAAGGTAGCAGGTGAAGGATGGAGATTCAGTTGACGTGTGTTAGAATCTTGGAATGAAGAGGGAGCAGAGAAAGTGGGAAGTGGAAGTTGGAAGTGGATGAACTCATGAAATCTCATGAAATGTCATGTCATGTCGTGTGAGAGATTCAAGTCTTGGGTCAAATTGTTTGTTCAGGAGAAAGTCGGTTTTTAAATTAATGGAGAATGAACCGGTTTTTGTGTGGAGGACAGTGGGAAGGCTATAAATATACAGGGTGATATGGATATGCTTTGTGTGTGGAGTGAAAGGAAAAGAAATGTTCCATTTCATTAAATACTTGTGTGGATGAACTTCCTGGTTTATGTGACTTTATGAGAGAGTTAGTTTTGGGAAGATTCAATCCTCCGGAGGATTAGGAGGTACGCCGAGAAAGAGAAGAAGAAGAAGGAGGAGAGATAAGCTTTGGTGTGTGTTATTTTATGTTGTGTGTGTGTGGACAGAGAAAGATATGTTGTGTGTGTGTGTGTGTGTGTGTGTGTGTGTGTAGTGGTATTTCGTAAAGAGAAGACGAGGTTGTTTTAATTAAACATTGGCCTTCGGGATGGAGAGAGAGAGAGAGAGAGGAAGAGAGTAAGGCTTAATCCCTCGTGGACGGTGGGACAAGTCACCGTAAATCAATTACCAAGCCCATTAATCTTCCTTCTTCTACAAACAACGAAACAATGCACAATACACAGGAATACACACTTACACACACACACACACACCAGAGTTATTGTTTCTTTCTGGCTTTCTACACTAATCCACTCAAATATTGCGTCACATATAAAGGCATACAGGGAGACTGAGAGTTTAAGTGAAAGTATAAGAGATGGATTTGTGTATACAGAACAGAGTTTGTGAGTCACTCTGTGCTTAACTGGGCTTGCAGTTTAGAGTTTAGTTTACCACACACACAAGCCCATATGGGTTTGTCCAATTGTCGTGTAAATTGAAATGTCGTGGTGTTGGGCTTAAAGTAGGGAATTTGGAATTCATAAACCATTTGGTTTTTGGGAAGGTGGGGTTTAATTAAATAGTCTACATTGGCATGCAAGCAAGAAGGCTTGGAAAAGGAAGTCTCTGCGGAGATGGGGAATTAATTATTTCGGAAACACGGATTGCAGCACGGCATTTATATTTCTGTATGGTTTAGTTGGAATTTAATATTTCTTGGGAACTTTATGTATGCATGGATGGGAGGTTTTTTTGAAATTATTTTAGTGTTTTATGAAGGCAAATTGTTTCAAAAATGGCTTGTGGGAATTTAAAATTTTTTATTTTAAATTATGCATGCTACTCATGTGTCATGTGATACATTTTTAAAAACCACTAAAAGCATTTTGCGATAAATATGTGGGTTAGAAATTGAATGCATGCAGGTTGAGTTGTGAATTATGTGACCTAATTTACACCTTAAGGAGGCCAAACTTTCTGTAGAATAAATTGGATTAGACTAAAGTTTTCTTTAAGATTTAAAAAAACAGGGACAGTACACGCAGACACTTAAAACTATTCAAAAAGAGAATAAAGGACAATGTGGGTTTGTGGTGGTGAAATGGGAAGTCAATGTTCATCCTGGAGTGGAGGCTGAACGTGTACGCCATTGTTTGCGAAGAAATAAAACCCCCACATGCATGTTAAGTTAGGTTTTGTGTGAGAGTGTCGTAATATTTCTCCCACTTTCGCAAATCGGTTTATACGACGACACTTTTGCATCACAAAAGAACCATAAATCGGGATCAAAGGCGAGTAAAACTCAGTTTTAAGAGGAGAGTCGTGTTAGTGTCCCAAAAGAATGTGGCTACTTAGTGGCACACACGGTCATAAAAGGGACTGCGACTATCGCAATACCAGAAATTACTGATAGAAGCATAAAAAAGATGGAGGAGCAGTGTGTAATAAAGCAGAATATGTTTTTGTGAATATCCCAATAATAAAATGAGGATTTCTGAGACAATAAATTCATTTGGAGTGATTCTATTCTAAGTCACAGAGAGGAGAACAAAAATACGAGCTTAATGTTTTAGATAGAGAGAGAGAGAGAGATTGCAGTAAAGTCTAAATGCATTTTGTCAGAATTCAAGGAAATTTAGTGGAATTTAAAATACAGTTTGGTTTTAAAGTAAATCAGTCAGTAAAAAAGGTCAGGACGGATGGTGCGGAGTATTCAAGAAATTTTATTTTAAGCTGAAACAGCTACTGAAATTTTTCCTTTTGATTGGGAGCTTATATTTCTTGAAAAATTAATGGAAACCAAAAGAATTTGTAGTAAAGACGGGGCTGATTGAATATTTTGTGTACAACATATTTTAAATTTTAACACCCCCATAATTTAAGTGAAAGGACAAACCTCCATAAATCTGCAAGTGTGTTCTTAAGCAGTGCGTAAAAAATTTGAGTGTAAAAAAGTAAAAATAAATAAATGAGGGGGTGAAGATGAATTTATGATAGTTAATATTCGTGAAATCCTGTTACCTCACGCTTCAGGAGAAGCCGTAAAATACGAAAAAGCTTCTAGAGATTCTGCAGCTTCTAGTGAGTAGAAAAAGCTGTGTGGTGCGGGTTGAAAGTTGATCGTGTTGGTTCGTGCTGCTTCTCAATTTGCCATCACCAGCAGGTTACGACTTACGACAAAGAAGACAGTCTTGCACAATAAAGGACGTGTGAGAATATGAGTTTGAAGTTTATAAGAATGTTGGAGGAGAGTTTAAAAGTTCATTTATTTGGGAATAAGCGTTGTTAAGTTGAGCGTGGATATTTTAAAGAAGAAGAGAAGAGAGAGAGGAAAAAAAAGAAGAAGTTGGTCGTGGAGAAGGTTGAGTTAGTTCAAACATCCTTAAATTGCGTGTTGGAGGGTCTTATTGACAAAGTTTTTTCTTTTTTTGGGGGGAACTGGAAGGGAGGAAAGGGCATTGTGTGAGTGTGTCACATTCTTCCCATTCTTCATGTCAAGTTGACTCTTAGTTCGACACACAAGAGGAGGAATAAAGTAAAGGAAAAGTGTGACTTTCACCACCCAAGACCAATATTTGTTTAAAGACACGATACCTACACACTCTTTCACTTTTTAATGAGGCTTTTACGGTTACCACATGTTATGTCTGAGCTTCTCTGTGTGTGTGTAATTCTTTTACCCTTAAGTATGTGGAGTGTGGATCCCCAATTTACTTTGCACGCTTGGAAGCTTCAGAATAATAATGTGGGGATAAATAATGAGATACATACAGTAGAATGAACCCAAGAATATTCCAGGGCTTAAAATACATACGGGTTATTCTTAAAAAATACGTTTTTCCAAAGAGTATTTTTTATTTCTGGTGAAATTTAAGCTGGTTTTTGGGAAAACTGTAATTCGTGGGAGTACTTGAAATATGTAATTGTATTTTATTTTGGTTTTGAGAGGTTTTTTTAGAGTGTGGGAATTATTTTGTGGTTGAGAGAGCTTATATAAGATATGAAATGTGATGTTCAGGGTGAAAGGAATTTGTTCTTGTTCTTTCGGATGAGAAAGTACGGAGGGTCACACTAGAAGAGGAGATCGTGTGAGACTGAGGTGACAACGTACATATCTAAATGGATGCTTGTTTGGTAGCCACATCACGCCTGGGTTGAGTGACTGTGGCTGCTGACTGTCGAAGAGGAACAGAAAGGAAAGTGCAAATGACTTCATGAGTCTCGAAGGACCTTCGAGAAGATGACAAATGCCCAGCCGAGTGGATCTCCTCACTCCCACACTTTCATTTCGAGCCTCTAGGGACTTTCCCCAGTGTTTTCTTTGTCATCTCATCAGTTCGCTGGTTGAATTTGAAAAAGCACCTAAAATATCTCTTTTTCGTTGTGTAATAAAGGAAAATGAATTTTATTCTGGGAATCTTTACTGTGCCAGTCTTTTTTTATATCCTCATTTTTTATTATCTTTATTAACTTTTAAACACGAGTGAAAAGTGAACAATATAATCTTTAGATTTAATCTTTTTCCTTTTCGAGTATATTATATTTATAAATTTAATATTAACATATTAACGTTGTGTACTGTGGCTTAGTTAAGTCTTAGTTGAGATTGTAAAAGTAAGGTTAGAAAAAGAATGTAAAATTTTAAATTTGGAAAGGTTTGATTTTTTCATACTAGAAATGGGAATGACTACATTAAATAGTAAAGTGGGAAGTTTAAGGTTTTGTAAAAGGGGGAGGAATGTAACGATGTGGGAAAGAAGTCAGATTTAATTAAGAGTAAATTTTTGAGAAATCACAGATTAGGCACATGTTCATGGTGATGATGTGGATGATGATGATGATGATGATGTGAGTGTGGATGTGGATAGTAATAGTGATGAGCGTGGGAAGAACCCCCTAGATTTGGGGGTGGCGGGTATCTCGCATCAAAACCCGGGTGTCCTGGTCCGAAAGCGATGATGTTTTTGTCATCAGGTGAACCTGAAGTTGTAGCTAAGGAACCTGGAGGAGGTGGTGGGGGAAGAGACTCGGCTCCTGGACAAGAACCTCTTGTTCCTGAAACAGACGAAGATGAGGATCCGTCTTGATCTCCTCCACTTCCGCTCCTTCCGTTTCCACCACTCAAGGTCAACTTTGTTTTAAGCTTTACCGCTTCTTTAAGCGTTATCTGGAATAATTTCAAAATTTACTATATTAGTATTGTTAAATAATAAATAAATTTGTAAGGATCATTTTTAGAGAAGAATGAAGTAGGAAAATGTATTTTGAAAGCAGGAGAAAGCAGAATGTGTTTGTGTGAGGACTGAACTTTCTATTAGAGATTTATGTTGACGTATGTAGGCTCTTGTTATTTAGGATTAGGAAAGAAGGAAGAAGAAGGAAGGCTGGAGATGTCATTGGGAGGTGCGGATAAAATATTGGATATTGAGGGCAGCCTGACTCTCCGTATTATAGTCAAGATGAGTGTGATTTGTGGTGTGAATTAGCATCTTTCAGGAAGGCTGCTGCTGCTGCTAGTCTTCTTGTGTTTGGTGGAATGGTGGAAGGAAGGACGGAGTGCTGAGTGGATGAAGGGATGAGTGATGAGTTCACCTGGCAGGAGATTAATGCTCCCCTTAAGGAATAGACTGTAGAAGGATGTGGGTCAACACGGAACTCCACTTAGAACGGACGAGAGTCTCTTTCGTGTGTGTTATGTGTGTGTGTGTGTGTGTGTTATGTGTGTGTGTTATGTGTGTGTGTGTGTGGGAATTATTATAGGGAGAAAGCTAAGAGAGAGAGACTCCTGACTCGGCTTTCGCCCTCTGAAATAGGAGAACACAAAAGGAAAGTTCTTCTTTCGGAATTTCACTCGCGTAAATGATTGAGAGTATCGCATTCCCTGATTTTACGGCTGCAACCTGAGAGCTCACAAGCAACTTGGCACAGACCAAATTGGAAATACGACCTTTACGTCTACTCCACTTGGATTTCGACTGGGGAGATTTCTAGACTGGTTTCTCAGTGACTGTGTGCAGTGTTTGTGACAGAGAATTTAAAAATGATGTAATAGATTTTTACAAATACAGATCTATGGAATTAATTAGATTTTTTGTAGATATTATTTTGCTTGTTTAAAATTCCTATTGAAATTTCCTACGAGTTCAATGTGGGGTTCGAGATAGATTTGAATAGAATCTTTTGTGTGTGCAACTAGTTGTACACTTTGAAACATGAAGAGTGAAAGTGATGGAGATGATGGAGATGATGAGTGTAGTTAGATGAATGTTGAAGTGTGTGTGTGGTTGGGAAGAAGAGCCCTTGGAGAAAGTGTAGAGTGGGGATTATTTGTGAAGATTCGACATTATTTGGCAGGTTGTTGACAGACGACAGAATTAAAGAAGGGAGGACGAAGGAGAAAGTATGGAGAGATAGAGAGACTGTGTGTGAATGTGTGAAAGTCCCTGGGGAGTTAGTGAACGTTGGGATGTTGGGAAACACGAGGAAGCAGATCAGTTTCTCCTGTGCTCTTAAGTTTCCCTAGCTGACGATGATGATGATGAGACGTAGTCGAAGTAACAAATATAAAGGAGGAACTTTATTTTATGGGGTTGGCGTATATGGCGTAATGATGTTCGGCTGTTGGAGACAAGAGCCCCCCGGGGTGGTGTGCGGAATGAGAGAGGAAAATGCAGGTGGACTTGGGCTTGTGTAGGAACTTAGGCGAAAGGAGTTATGCAACAATCTCATAACCATAAATATACACGCTCGTGTACATTAGTCAGGTTGGGTTACAGCCTACAGCCTCGAGAAAGCTTTCTCTCTCCCATTTTGTAAGGATTTTAGGATTCTAGATACAATGTTGTAGATTCTAGGGTAATTTCTACATTGTGTTTTTTGTGTTCAGAAGAATAGGATAATGTTTTTTTATAAATTTCTGGGAATGAAATCCGGGAGTTAATTAAATGAAGGGATAGTGATGATGCGGTACCTTTCGTTTTTTGGCTTCCTTGCGGGTACTCCAGCAGAACTCGAGGATAGCGACGACTAACGCGACGGTGAGACCCCCGAGGAGAATGTAGAAAATGCCGGACAAGCTCTGGAGACTAAGTTCATCGTCAGTTTCGGAGGATTCCTTATCCTCCGCGTGACATTCGGAGCGATCCACCCACCATTTGTTTTGTAGTTGCATCAGAGTCCCGCTTTCCTTCATGCTTAACACTGCTAGGTTTATTTGATGCCTGGAAATTTAGTATTAATTAAAATTTAATTTTAACCCTTTCCCACGGAATATTTATAAACAGGAAAGAAAGATTTGGATTTGGTTTGGAGTTTAAGCTTTGCTTGGGAGCGTAAGCTAAGCTTAAGTGTTAATTTTTGATGAACTTACTTAAGTGCGGATCCTAAGGGAGTAGCCACACCAAATCCTTTGGCGTCCAAATTTCTCCCGACTTTCATTGTGTTGCATGGGATTTGTTGGTTGGTGTAGTCGTTTTTAGGCGATTCTATTAGGAGAGCGTACTTTCCTGCAAAACAGAGAGATGTTTTTGGGGATTTTTTATTAATTACTCATTGAGTTAATTAATGGGCCATTGTGGAACTAGAATTACTGAAGGGAATTAGGTTCTAATTAATCGCACCTTTTTTATCACGAACTCTTCTGATTCCATCTGTGTAGGTTGTGACGAACACGTGAGGTCGGGCTGACATAAAGTCCCACATTTTTGTATAGACGGGCATTTGGGAACTCTATTAAGTCGGGTTTAGATTTCGGATTTAGATTTTAGATTTAGAATTGGAATTAGCGTTAGACGAAGATGGTTAATGTTAATATTGGCTTACACGAAAGAAATTCCACGTGGATCCTCTGTCGAGAGTTCCATACTCAACTTCAGTTTGGGCAGCCAAATCTTCGGCTGAATTTATGGGAGTTACCATTCTGTTGACAGTTCGAACTGCAGCGAAATTTGCAGTGTAGGATGAAATTAAAATGAGCGTGAAGAACCACCAGACTGCGCCTACTATGCGACCGGCAGTTGAACTAGTTAATTAAGTTAATAAAAGTAAAGTTAATTAGTGTTTTGGTGAGGATTAATTAATAAAGCTTAATTAGATTTTACCGTGGGGAAGTATCACTTCCTTGCTGAAGTAACGCAGCAAGGGAAAACCAAACGGGGTCGTTTGAGACGGAAGAAGTGCTGATCAGTCCATCTGGTTCCATCTTCCATTCGTTGGGGTTAAAGCGTGAGACGAGGTAGAGAACGATACTCACCTGTATAGTTAATCATGGATTGTAATTAACTAATGAGTATTTCGTAATTAATATGTTAATTGGTTTCTTATCTTACCCCAATAAAGGCGAAGAACACACACAGCCAAATTTCATTCGACAAAGGACTCATAAATGAAAACACATTGGGTCCTAATTTAGTAGGTTTGTAAACCATAATGGAAATTCCCAAAGACATAAATGGTTTTGAAAATTCAATAACTCTTTCGCGCTCTGAGCTAATTGTCAGTGGAGCAATAACGATATCCGCTTCCTAAAGAGAGAGAGAGAGGGAGTGTAAAAATTAAAACGGAAGTGAGATTTCTGGGAAAGTATAAACACGGCTTTTGGCTTGCACTTTAACTTACTCTGCGTACAAGCTCGCCAACCATTCCATCCCACTCTCCGTTTCTGTCTTCGTTTCCGTACTTTCCGTCTTTGACAATTCGAAGCTCATCTTCAAAAGAAATTGACGCTTTATATACTCAAAACTCAAAGTCACAAATTAACATGTCATTAAAGTAAAATGGGAATGAATGCGTCACAAGCTTCCTTACAATTGATTCCCAGTTTTTCTGCAATTTTATCTGCCAAGTCTTTGCAGAATCCAGCGTATCTGTCGTTTCCTTCTAGAACTTCCCCGGCTTCGGGATACTTTAGCATCATGTATGGTTCCTCCTTGGAAAAATATAAAGAAAAATCGGGTTTTAAAATTTTCAAAATGAAATTTCAAATATATTAAAAAGCTTACATGAATTGTGGTGACAATGTAAGTTCTATTTTTCTGGAAAGTAGCGAATTGAGGAGGCCTTGTGTATTTTGGAGGAACAGGGACGAATCCTTTGATGTCACTCCATTCAGCGATCTGTAAATAAATATACACGCATAGGTATAAGCATTATAGAAAAAATAAGACAATGTATATCCTTCACCCTGTACGGATTGAAGAGCTTCTCTAAAAGTAAGTTCGCCTTCTCTTTCTCTCCCCAAGTTAAGATCAAAATGAGTCTGAGATGAGAAGCGTGAGTGGAATACACGAGGTTTATGAGGCTCATTATGCTCGACGAAGAACAAGTCGCTGTTAGAATCCGAATCAGGTTTTTTTTTCTTCTCCCAAATCTGCTCTCGTGCAAAAGGAGAAAGCTAAGCTAAGCTGTGTTTGCTGTGTTTGTTTAGCTTAGGCGAGGCGAAGAGCAATAATAATAAAGCCAACTCACAAAGAAATCCCTCATCGTAGAGACACTTAAGCTTCTTAAATGTCTTGGATTTTTTTAAGAGTTTTCTTTGGGAAAGTATATCGCGCGTTGGAGAAGTGGAGAGAGAGAGAGAGAGAGAGAGAGATTAAGGCCACACCCTTTCATGTCCACGTATAATGACACATTAAACATTCACTGTTTGTACAGGGCGTGTCAGTAAAAGAGAGAATAGATATATATATTTATGTATACGTACAATACAAGTATTTGAAATGTATACAACACGTTCGGGAGTTTTTTAGACAATAACCAAATTATTGCTTGTCTCGCGAGGGAAATTTGGCGTTTATTTCCCGTTGTGGACCGGAATCGCAATGAGGCTTAATTAATCCTGTGCAAGTTGGCCTACTTGTTTTAGAAGCTTTGTGTATGTATCGTGAACTGTTCTAGAGTTCTAGAGTTCTAGAGTTCTAGTAAAGTTCTAGAGTTCTGGGGATTTTTGCACGGAAAAAAGATAAAATAGATGAGAGAACGATGAAATGAAATGAAAGGTTATCTATTGTTTCTCCTAGGAATAATGAGATAATGGGACACACGAGCGAAATTGGAAATTGGAAGCGAAGGAATATAAATTGTTTAATGGGAGGAATGAGAGAAAGAACTTAATTTTATTTATCACACTTGCCTTGACTTTAGTAGAGTGAACGGACATTTGCATAACATCGACGGTGAAGTTGAGTCGTTTTCCATCTTCAGTGAACCTGATGAGACCCGAGAGACCTTCGATTTCAACCTGATAGGAATTTATTTGTAGATAAATCAATTAAATGGCTGAAATTAGGAGGATTAAATAAGGAGGATGATGTGAGATAGGATATATATATTAAATAAGTGGAGAGGAAGAAGGAGGGAGGAGAGATAAGAAATAGGAGACGCAGTTAAGAATATATGAGATCAGTAATAATAATAATAATAATATTTTGGGGGAAGCTAGCTTCTAGCTTAAGGCTTAAGGGTGTTTATGAGGATTTGGGTGTTTTGACTGCGCGTGGAAATGTTCCAAAGTATCCAAAGTATCCAAAGTATTGACCACGTTGTCTAATGGAGAGGAATGAGGGGAGATAAGCTGACCAGAAGAAGAGGAGAGGAGGATTTGACGATGGAATTATTGCTTTTTGTGGTTCCTGGCATCACTTCTCATCTTCTTTCGGAGTGAGTGAGTTTTCATTTCAACGGGAATTGTGGGGAATTATTATTGTTTTTTTTATTTTTTTCTTCTAGACACACCGAGACTGTCTCTGATGTCTACTTGGCTTTTTTTATTTTTTTTATTTTTTAAAGGAGAGGAGTAATAAAGAATAGAGGATTTTATTTGTGGGATTTTTCAGAAATGATTTAATCTAATTTAATTTACGGGCTTACTTTCCGAATGAATTTGGCTATTTTTTCTCCCATATCGAAAGGTGTAGGAGAGCCGGTGAAATCTCTGCCTGTTGCACAATGGACGTCTCTGGAGATGCTGGGCATTCCATGTGAAGGTGATTCTTTGTATGAGGAGTTTCCTCCAAAGCGTCCAAAGACTTGGGAGGAAGAAGATCCTCCTCCCACACTTCCGTAGTTAAACATATCTGGTTTCTTCCGCGTCATCTTGAGAAATGCATCGTACAAGACAGAAATAGCGTCGTACATGAGAGCACCATCAGCCTAGGAAAGAATGTATACACGTTAGTATTATTGTAGGTTTGGGAGTTTGGGGAAAGTTTAAATTTAAATTTAAAGGTGAAAGTAATTCTCATCAAACTCATCAAAGGTATTCTTCATTTAAGGTGAGTAGATTTGTAGATTGTATATTTAATGTGTGTGAATCTCAAATGTCTCAAGACAGAGTTTAATTCTTCTCTTCTTCTTGGGTCGGTTGGTTTAGTGCAGTTAAATTTTGTGTGTGTGGGAATAAAGATAAAGTGAAGGTTGAGGAAGAATTCAGCTCACAATTCACTTTGATGAGGTACTTATTCGTCGTTGGTGGGGAATCAGAGTGTAAGTATGACGGATGTGGGAGAGCAGCGTAAGTAAAGTAAGTAAGGATGGACGTGTCTGTAAGGTGAGAGACGTGACTCGTCTTCTTCTTACTCTTCTTTCGTTCGTTCGTTGGTGTCTGGAGAAAGTCTGGAGATGAAGAATTTGACTGAGAATCTACGGAGAAGAGGACTGTGTGTGTAGTGATGACTGGTGATTTCTCAAATGCATTTCAGCTTTCTCTGGAGGGAAAGGTACTTAAACCTTAAACCTTGTGTGGTGATTAAGGAGTATATAGTGAATGTTTATTTTTTGGGGAGTTTTAAGGGTAAATGGGGAAATGGAGACGATGGAAGTGGTGTGGAGTTAAGTTAAGGGGAAGTCAAGTGGGTCTCCTTAAATAAGAGTCTCTTTTGGTTGTGAAGTGTTTTCGTTACGAGAGTTTATTTGATATAAGATCAGAAATGGAGAGAGTGGCTTAATTAAGCTGTAGGCTTTTCTTATATGTGTGTACAAGTTAATCTTTTGTTTTTACATGATTTGCGAGATTTGATCTTGCTGCACAAATTTGGGGTTATTTCAGAAAATGAAATGAATTTGCATGGATGTATTCTTACGGAAATGGAGTGTTTTCCAGCACCAGGGAATTGTTTTTTGTCTAATGCAGCCCATTTAGCGAGGAAATCGCGGACGTATTTACGTGAAGGGTCGACAATTCGATATCCTGTGACGTTGACAGCACCGTATTCTACTATGGAGGATTCCCACGGCTCGTCCATTCCCTATAAGAGTCATTAAGTAATTGGATGGGTTGATATTTCTAGGAATTGCACAGCCAGCAACATTATATGACATTAGACATTATGGAAGAGATATACGGGGTTTTTTTTGTCTGCAGTGAGGAAGGATAAATAATACGAGGAGAAGAAAGGAGTCCTTACCAAGCCTGATATGAGATAGTGATGAGTTTTCCTGGAAAGCTGGACACCCTGGACATGACCGATGACGACTTCCTTGGCCATCTCGACGGGACAATCAAGGACCACGTATTTCGGACCAAACCTACAACACACACACAAACGTTATACAACACACACAGACACACACACACATGTTATACAACACCCACGTGGCAATCAAAAGACTCATTGAAAAAATATCTTTCATGTGAAACGGATCTCCCGATACTTTTCCTTCCCTCATTATTCGCATCTACACACTCAACTGTGCTAGAGACTTTCTCCCTCATCTTTAAGTAAACTAAGGTGACCATTCGTGCTGGTTTACAATTCACAAGTTTATTTTAGAAAGTTTCATGTGTGCAGATTCATATAAGTTTCTGGGAAATTTGGTCACACTACAATTGAGAAAACAGAGGGACGATGCTGTGTCTCATTCTTATTCCCTTGAGGAGTCGATGAATTCAGTGTGAAGCTGGTGCGAAGGGAGTGTGACAATAAAGCCTACGAGAGAGAGAGAGAGAGAGATGAATGGGCTGTCGATGGGTGAAAGTGACTTGCCGTGTCGTCAGCCCAGGAGGTCTATCTTTCATCACCACCAGTTCAATTCCTCCTTCCGGCCTTTTTTACTCTTCTCCACTCTCTCTCCACTCTCTCTCTCTTTTCTCCTATCGATTGGGCTTGTAAAATATCTTTTGTTAGTTTGTCCTTCTTCTTCTTACTGCTTACCGATTGCTCAATTCCACCGAGTAGAGAATGGCGAGGACTTCTTCTGCTGACGACACTTGGCGGACAATGTCCACCCGTATGGACGAATTTCTCAGGGACATTTCTTGAAACAAGGCTTGAAGTCTGTGGAGACCTGTAAGGGAGTTATTTAATCATGTTAATTACTTGTTTGTTGTTCTTGGGATTAATTAATTAATTCTTTCTCATGGAGGATAAGCTTGGGGAAAGATAAGGGTGAAGGTAGAAAGTAAGGTTCGTAGGCGTGTGCCTAGTCATTCGGTTGCGTAAAAATTAATGAAAGAGTTTTGAAGTTTGAATGGATTGAGCGGAGAGAAAGTTTAAAGATCCGAAACCACAAGACACGATGTAAGACAAGGCAATAAAAACTGTCACTACCATTCGTAACCGAAGTAGGAGAAAAACTTCTTCTTCTTGGGAAATCTTTGGAGGAAGTTGGAAAGGAAAGGAAAGCGTGTGAGTGGACTTGGACTTTCTTCTTTGGAGAAAGCGAGTATGTCTTGGGAACACGGGAAACGCGTTCTGTGGAACTTATTATTGCGAACTAATCGAGAGGAATGCTGGAATCTTGGGAAAAGAAGGAGAATAGGCGAGTTTCATTTCTTTGGGGATTTCTTGGAAATCTGTGGGAGATTCTGGGAAGTAAAGATAAAGAGAGGGTTTTTTTTCTAGTTGTTTTAAGACGGGGAAAGAGATTTTTATAACATATTTTGCACGGGAAATGTTGGGAGGGAAGAGTGTGTGTTTTTTGGTATTGTTTTTGTAGCTGTTGAGGAAAAGGACGAAGGATCGAAAATCCAGAATCACACGATATATTTTTGTTTTTTCGGGTGTTTACTTAAGTGAAATGGAGAGAGTACAAAAGATGAAGGAAATATTTTGTTTGGGAATCGGGATCAAAAATATCAGCCGGGAATGTTTACTTTAAATCGGAATTAATTCATCGTTGGATTTAAGATTTCTTTGGGAGGTTCTTCAACTTTTGGGAGTTAAGCTGGAAGGTTGAAAATTTGTGTGAGGTTGTGAATTGCGTGTGTTTTATTATTATTTCTACAAAGTATAAAGGGTGTGCGTCCTAGTTTTATTCCCGGGGGGAAATTAAGGGTGATTAAATTTGAGCTGTGTTATATTTATATTTATATAGATTTTGGAAGGACAAGTGAGACGAGAATGTTAAACCAATTAATGAATGGAGACATCCAGAAGGAACGGAATGGTTTTATGTGTTTTGGAAGCCTTAAGGGTTTTCAGGGGTTGTTGGCTGTTCACACGGGCAGAGAAATGTTTGGTGCTAGTGAAGTGAACGTAGTAGTCAGTAGTTTCATTGGTAGTTAGTAGTTTGTGTGCGTTTAATTAAAAGTGTGACACACTTAAAGGACTCCGGAGGAGGATGAGAGGAGGACGGAAATTATTATGAGGAGGGGAAGGGCCCTGAGGGACTTTTGTTGAGTTAACCCACTCAACTGGAGGAGGAGGCTGAGAAGCGCTCTACTAATTTCAGGGAGAAGGGAATAAAAGATAACAAACGAGAGAGGAATTCCCTAGACGACAAATTTCATTTGGAAAAGGCGAAAGGAACAGCAGAAGCAGAAGCAGAGATGAACGAAAGGCTTCTCTACTCTTCCGCGTGTGTTGGATCGTTGGATGTGAGGGAAAAAGATAAAGATCAACTCTTCCGATGAAATTACGGACCGAAACCCATTCTTATTTAGTTTCTCGGTGAGATAGAATTATGGAATACATTTTACATTTTGTGTGTGTGTGTGTGTGTGTGTGTGTGTGCATACTAAATTTAATATGTAGTTTGCACGTAATACGGGATTAGAATTTTAGAATATTTCATTTTAGAAATAGAGAGTAGAGAGTAGATGAAGTGTGTGGAGGACAGGAAGGAGAGGAAAGAGTAATTTTAAGAGTGACATGTGTTATGTGTTTTGACTTTTGTAGGTCGCGAGTTATACACAGTAAATAAAACGTGAGTAATTTATTTTTGAATATTTAAGGAATTGTAATTAGTTTCTGGGGAATTTCTAGTCAAGTTTGTATTTATTGTAGCCTTGATTTAGGAATATTAATGGTTGTAATTAAGTTTTTTGGGAGAGAGAGAGAGAGAGAGACGGTTGGTGATGAATTGGGTGGGTGAATATTTAGGTCAAATTTCTTTTAGGTATATTTGCGTGTCTGGGTGACTTTTAGGGATGAGGAAAATGAAGTAATTATTTTTGGGAGTGTTTAATAAAATAGGAGAAAGTAGTGAAAGTGCATGTGTGCTTGTATTTATATTTATATTTATAGTTGTAGTGTCTGTAGATGAATGAAGGAATGAAGCCGTTTTGGTTTTTGAGAGTTTTTGACAGAGAGAGGCATTGATTTATGTAGGGTGATGTGTGAGACTGTGTGTTGTCGACCACATGTGTGTTAAATGTGCAGAACAGGAGAAATGAAGGGGAAGGAACATTTTGTGTGCAAGTGTGCAAGTGGTGAAATGTCTGTTACTTGTTACTAGCAGTGTTACTTTGGTGGAAGGAGAGAGAGAGAGAGAGGAGAGACTCAGATTGCGTAATAAATTGAACGTCACTGTAATTAATTTGACCCTTAGTTGGTATGTTTTTAGGTTGTGGTGTAGAGTGTAGAGTGTAGATTTATATGCAGACGAGTCAAGGATAGAAGAGAGAAAGGTTTAGTATAGATAGAGATTGTGTGGGAATTTGGGAGAAGATTTTGGCGAAATTTCAGGATTTTTTATTCGGCAGTAAAGGATAAAGTATAAAGTATAAAGAGAGTGTAAGGGACTACACACTAACCTTCCTGTTCCGTGTAAAAGTAGATGAGACTTTTCCACCCGTAAAAGTTGATTGTGTCGATAAGGGCTCGAGAGAAGTCGGGTCGCATGGATGTGGCAAAGTCCATCATGGATGAGACCATCTGGAATTTACAAGGAGGTTTGGAACATTTAAAGGATGCAGAAATTGAGAGGCGATTTTGGATGAGTTGTTTGTCCTGTAGGTTAATTTCTGAGAGAAATCTCGAGCGACCTCTTCAGTATTATATATTATAGAATTTTGTTAGCTGTGATAGAAGAAATTCGATTTTATTCTATTCGCACAGGCTTCTCATGATGGCATTTGTGGTGCAGTGTATTTATTTTTAATGTTATAGTTTATAGAAACAGAAGCTACACGCATCGATTGGTTGTTATTAGCTGGTTGGGACTCGTGTAGTGTTAATTTTAGAGTTTGCTAGGGAGTTTATTTAATCTAGAAAGTGTGCAATTCTGCCCACAGCCGCTATAAAATCAAATGTGGAATGGAGAAATTTATTTTTAAACTAGCAGAGCTGGAGATATTTGAATTTATGCTAGGAATATTCATTTTGCAAAGATTTGGTTTCTAACGTTAGATTTGTACATATTTTTGTTACAACATGCCTGGAGAAATTCTTCATATTTCTTTTACGGTTACGAAATCGTTTAATGTTAAAGTTTAATGGGAAATATATGGATAAATGGTTATGGAGAAAAGGAAGTGTAGTTTCTTTAGTAGTAGTAAATCTTTTCCCGTGTACAAACAAAAAGATGTGGGTAAAAATTCAAACCGCATTTAATTTATAATGCCTTGAAGGAATACACGAGTAAAGAAAAGAAGAAACTGTTTGGCTGTTTGGCAAGAATCATCTCATGCATGGAGATGTATGCAAAACTTGTAGCAAAATTTCTCCGTCTGCGTTTGTGTACCTGAAAAAAATGTAAAAATGTAAAATTGTAAAGTACAAGAGAGTTGCTTACCTTTTGCGGAAACCATGGCGTAAGAAAGGGAAACTGGAACGTGTTTGCGTAAGAATGAAAAGTGTCGAAAGTTTCTGGACTGAGGGCACCCACGACGGCCCAAACCCCTCGGGAGAACTGGTGACAGACTGCAAAGAAATGGGATATAATGAAGATGATTTTTTGCTTTTAAAAGGCTTTTTTGCTTTTAAGTATATATGTTTCGTAAGATTGTGCGAGAGTGTGTAGGTTTTTAGGTTTTGGTGGAATTATTTCTGGGAAAGTTTCTGTGTGAGATGAAGGGACATTATTGCACATGGAGGAACGACATTGCACTTAAAGTGTAAGCGGAGAATAATCGTGATAGGATCGTAAAGGCGTAAAGGGAAATATGCCATGTGGCACCACCAAACCATAAAGCCATTTGGATTTTGGATCGCACAGATTCATACAAAGTTACTCGCACTCACAGAGAAATAACCGCCCATTACAATAATCATAAAGGGATTCTTGCTCATGTGATTGCAGCAAAGGTTCTCTCTTCTCTCCTCTCTCAGAGAACATATCATTTGTGTGCAGGGTGGGATCAAAACTTGTAATTTGACATCTCACAAATAATAAAAGAACGCGTTCATTTGTTAAGGAAATTCTACTTTACAAACGTTTAATTTATAGTTTTATTTAAATCATAGGGAATTCATCTTCGAATCAAAACTTGAATTTATTTTTTGCACGAATTAGTTCGAAGATTGTGTTTTATTCCGTGCAAAATAAATATATGAATTGCTTATTTCATGAAACAGCAATTGATTAGTTCATCCTTGGTGGAAATCGTTAGAAGAAATGTTTTTGGAAGAAGGGAGCAGGATTATTGATGATTCGGAGTAGTCTATTAGAATTTCTGTAGATTATTTCTTGCAAATAGACACGCAGAAGTGAATGTTGTGGTGTTGTACGAAGGAAGGAAGGGGAAAAGGAAAAAAATGAGAGGAGACTGGCGAAGTCTAAAGAAAAGATGTGTGGGGGGTGTAATACTCAAAGACTAATGATATTCATCACATCATTGGATCTACAGAAGTCAATCCTACTCATTCACTTTCATGGATTCTTTTCATCAGAAGTGTCAGTCTTTGAAGAAGCTTGTGTGGTTTAAGCCGGCTGAACAAAATGCATTGAACGAGAGAGCGCCGCGTCGCTTTTCTACTGTGAAACTTATTTCCATAACAAAAAAAATTTTCTCGTTATATATGGCGCCCTTGGCAGGAGAATGTTTTACACAATATATATATATATAGATATATCTACAGGGTGTAGAAAAAACCACCTCGTTATATAAGGAATGAGTTTATAAATCCATATAAGTCTTGAACGAGTGTGTGTATGTGTGTATGTGTGTACGTCTCTCTGGTTTGGTGATGGTCAAACTCAATTTCCATGAGGACAAAGCAAGGTTCTCTTTGATGTTCATTCCTATTATGACTTTGAGACTTTCGGTGAGCTACACACACACACACACACATTGCTACTCGTTCTTCTTCTTATTCTTCTGTATCGTTGAGAAGGAAGATGATGATGACAACGAGAAGAGATCGAGAGAGAAAGAGTGAGAGTCTTTCCTCATAACGAATCATCTCTTTTTAGTAGGCAGGGTTAGCCACAAGTAAAAGCTGGTTTTTAAAAGACGAAGGTACGATGAAAGTACTTTACTCCCCTCAAAAGACTCTCTCTCTCTCTTCGGCTGGTTTAGCTGGTAGGGCAGAGTTGGAGAGTTGGAAGAGGAGAGAGTGATGGTAATTACATTTGGACGGAGAGAATCAAAAGGAGAAAAGTTTTCGTGTTCGTACACAACCGAAGACGTAAAAGCTTTCCTCGCTTTATTACTGCATTGATGGAGGACCAACTTCTTCTTCTTCTTCCTCCGGTTGAAACAAGAAGGACATGCATTTCACCATTTCCATTTCACGAGACTCTGTATGGAAATAAATGATGTACAGAAGACGACGTGGATAAAGAAAGAAGGAAAGATGAGTTGGAGTAATGGAGTTGTAACCAAGTACACGGCTGAATATATAGTCAAGGGTTAATATGCAACTGACAAGGAGCTGCTGCTTTTGCGAGTCTAAGAGGAAACAAAGTTACTTTCAAAGTATTCTAATGATGATGATGATGATGATGATGAAGACGAGGATGGTGATACGCTTGTGTGTGTGTGTACGACGTGAATGTCTATAGAGTTTTGAATTTTAGGAAATTTATTCATACTTTTAATATTCTGATTTGAGTGTTCATCTTGTGAGTGTGAGTTTGTTAATAATTTATTGTGTAGTTTGGATAGATAGTAAATTGCTGGGGATGAATGTTTCTAGGTCGTTAGAATATTTTAGAGATTTTGATTTTGTAGTGGCTTTTGAAGAATAGGATGTTTTAAGATTTATGGACTAGATTTTTGATAAAAAATAAATATAGCTCGTGTAAAAGTAGGCCAAAACGTAAATTAATTATCTAAAGCGTAAAAAGGCTTGTCAAGATTAAATACAAAGTTGTCTATTTCTTGTCAAATTCATTTGGGTATTTTCAATTAAAAGAATCCTCAATAAAGAAAGGGAGGAAGACCTTGAAATACCAATTTCTAATTATGTGTTCTCTTTCATGTGTGGTTTATATTTTCTATTTGGTGAGTAGCCGAGTAGAAGTAAAGGCGCTTTTAGAAGCGGAAAAAGTCCTTTAGGAGTCTTCTTATTCGGTTTGCAATGCGGAAGCAAGGCGAGTTTGAGGATGGGGGGTGTGTCTGGGAAAATAACTCTCTCTCTCCTCTCTCGTTGTTCACTCAGAAGTTTGCCTTCCAATATTTGGAAATAAACGAGTGGGTATATTTGACCATTTCGTTTTATTTCCTAAACAATTTCCCGTTCGAATATATTTGAGATATTCGTTTATAAAAGAGAAAGCTGTGTGCATTGAGCCTCCGTATTAAAGATACAGAGTGAATGTGTGTAAAGAAATAGAAAAGAAGAAGGAGAGCAAAGGAGAGTTTTTATTTAAAATGCAGAAGAAGCAGGAGAAAGTCTTGCTCAGCCAAAATGAAGTGATTTTATGAGTCTCTTGAGCTCAGAGTAAGCAGAAAAGAAATAGGGGCAGTTTAGTCGTGTAGCCTGCGACTTGCGACCTTTGAACTCATTCAGAGGGTGAGACTCAAGACTCAAGACTCCCGGTGTATATTTGAATTTGGTATTATAGTATTATTATTATTATGGGAGACACGGAGAAAGATAATGGGGGCGGAGGAAGGCGGATTAAATGCTGGAGAAAGTAAATGAAGAAACTTAAAATGCATTTATTCATTGGATAAGCAAGGCATACTATATATCTATGTATATATACGTGAATATAGGTAGTAACAGTAAGTTAGGAGGAATAAGGAGAGAAAGTAGAGTTGTTCTCGCCTCCTTTGAGATTTCACGCGATTTCTAATTAACTTTTGCATGTGAAATAATGTCACTCTGAAGAAAGAGATTTGCAAACAAATTTTAAACAAAGTCCAGGCAGAATGTTTAAAGTGTGGAAGATGCAAAATGTGAAACAACTTTGTTTTTGGAGAGTGGAATTCGGGATGAAATATTTGTGAAGGTATAAAATGACTTTGTACATAATTTCCGGAGAGATGGTAATTGTTGGTAATAGAGATTATTAATATTTTGCACTAGAGACTACATGGAGAGACTCTAGATTCGCTAGATGGTTTTGTAGAAAGATGAAGAAGAATGCTAGAAGGTTTGAACTTACTTATTCGAGAAAGTTTGAATGTGTCCTCAGACTGGAGAATGTTGACGAGTGGGTGGAGCTCAACAAGTTTCTGTGAAGATGATTGTCGGTCTTCAAGGGCAAAGTTGAATGCGGTTTGTTGCTGAACAGTTCCTGGCTCGAAAATTGCTCCTGGAATTGAATTTTTAATGGTTAGAAATTTAATATATTTATGAGAAATTTATGGGAAGTTTTTGGGAATAAGAAAGTTGGGAGGCTAGAGAGACTGGAGAGAAGGAAGGATAGGCGAAGGACAACGGAGATCGGAGAGAAGGAACAGAGCTCAGTGTGATTAAGTGTGAGTCTGCACATGTTTTATGGACTGTGTATATAGTGAATAATGCACACACACACACATACAGAATATTGTAATAATGTGGAGAAGAGAGTCAAGTGTCTTTAGAAGAAGAAGAAGAAGATTTGTGAATATATTTAATGTCCATTTGGTGGAGAAAGTGGAATGGACGGGAGATGCGGAGGCTGTGGAATTTAGTGTGAATTTTAATAAAGACTAATGTAACCGGGAGACTTTTGGTTTTGTGTTTAGTTGAGGGAAGTTGTGTGAGGAATTAAAATGAAGCCGCATGAGATGGGAGAAAGCGGTTTTTGTACAACAAGAATTGAAACGGAGAGAAAGCAAAGGTCATTCTTCTTAAAGTTTGGAAGACGGAAGGAAGACAATCTAATTTTGGCCAATTGAGGGCATTTCTGTGCCAAATGGGTTCCCGATACGAAGGCAAACAGGGCGAGACATGTTAGAACGTTAGAAGAAGATTGTAAGAATAGTAGAATAGTCTTTCTGTGTGTGTGTATGTGTGTGTGTTTGAAAGTAAAAGAGGATATTGGCAAAGTCAAAAGTGACTGTGGGAGAAAAAAGGACTCCCAGTGAGTTTTCGCATTGGATGGGTGAGATGGTTTGCTTGGTAGCTTTACAGAACCACACACACACACACACACAGACAGCGTGTACGTGTGTGTGTGTGTGTGTACGTTAGAGTTGTGTGTTTGGGAAGAAAGAGACCGTGAAATGTTACTCTGCTGTGTCTTCCCCCGGAAAAAGTTTCTTTCTAATCGAAACTGTCAGGAAAAGACCATTTATCGTGGGGAAAGAATTTAAGAAATTCACAAGTACTTTTTCTGAAACGAATAAAACAGAACATTTTCGCGAAAAATGGGTTCACTATTTGAGAGAGAGAGAAAGCTAAGAGCTGCACTCACCTATGATGACTTTCTCTGCTGAAGCGCCTCCTTTTTGAGTGAGGCAGAAAAAGAGAACGTTCACTAGAAACACTGAAATCCACTGGACTTTCCACTTCCCTCGTGGCCCACTGGGAGTTTTAATTATCCGTGGAAAAGTGGAAAGTCTACTAACTTTTTCACTCATTTCACCTGCTAAAGGCTCCATTATTTTTATTAGTTTTTGATTGGGAGGACTGGACTGCAGGTTAGGCCTACATTTCGAGAGAAGTTGATTGAGGGAATTGAATTGTTTGGAATTTGGGGGGAGACTGGAAGAGACTCCAGCTTCTGTGGTATTTCTTCCATGAGCGAAATTCACTGTGCCATTGCCATTTCTGAGAGTATCGAGTAGAGAGAAAGCTTGTGTGTGTGTGTTCACTTCAACTTTCTCCAAAAGACTGGCTCGATTCGGTCCACAGCTCAGACTCTTCATCCCACCCAGAAATCTGTGGATTGCTCTGAACTGAACTTCTGTGGACTGTGGACTGTGGAAATGGATAGATCGGAAAGGACTGAAAGTGAGGTTGACTGTTGGCTTGTGAATGTTTCCAAGAAATTTTGAAATATCATAGAGGACTGTGAAAGGATCGGGGAATTATAATTTATTTAAATTTCGTGCGTTTCTACAACTGCAACTTTCTATATATAGAAAGCGAAGGAAGTGAAAGTGTATATATTTATATAAATGTGTCCGTGCATTTGAATATATATGCGAATGGTTGTCGCTCCTTAAAAGGACGTGTGATTTAGGAAGTCTTGTAAGGAAATGGGCAGAAAGTGAAAGACATGGGAAACTACAATATATTTCTCTTTCGGTTCCTTCCTTTGTAAAATGAATTGTAATTTGGGTTTCCTTCCGCTTCTCGTTTTTTACCGCAGATTTATTCCACTCGAGAATTTGTATCTTCAAAGGTTTGTTCCACATGTGAATAATGAAGTGCAGTTCAGTAGGGTTGTGCTAGTTGTTAGTTGCTCTGCTTCTGCTTCTGCTAGTTAGTGTTGAGTGTGGAACACATACAGTTCTTTTGCTGGAAGGAAGAAGGATGGAAGGATAGAGCAGAATGAGCAGATCAAAGGGAACTTGGTTTCGGATGTTGGGTGTACGTGGCTGAGCTGCTTCGAAGGGGATTCACTTCTACTTTCTACTCATCTCATTTCTCATGTAAATTCCACTTATCGAAGTTGACCACCGGAGAAACTTTTAAACTTTTCGAATTGCGTGTTGAGGTTTTTAAAAAAGCGTGTATCCTTCAGCTCAGAGTGCCCAGAAATATTTCAAATTCCGGATGAAATGAAAAAAGTTATTGGAAGGACGAAGGACGGGAGGAAGGAATATGCGGGGAGTAAGCCGCAAAAAGACCCTCACGAAAGGGTGTAAATTGACATTTTTACGTGGCTCTCTGTGTTCTACTACGGCTACATTTGTCGTTCTTGTGAAAGTCTTAGTTTTATTGAATTTATTTCTTTTGGGGAAAGTGTCATTCCCTGTCTTCCTTGAGGCAAATAAGGATGGACTTCCTTTTGCCTGACAGACAAGATGAGCAAAGACATTTCGCGTGTCCGTTGATAAGGACAAATTTCATTTGGGAAGGAAAGTAAAAGTAATGGACAGGCGAGAGTGAAAAGAATCTTAAAGGAAAATCACCGCGAGTTTTTAACGGGGAAATATGAGTGTGAAATGAATTTATTTTAGGAAGAAGTGAAATGAGAAAATGGAGATTAATGCTGTGACCTTGTGAACACGTAGAAAGAAAATGAGACCTGGTTTTTAAAAAAGTTCTCACGGGTTTTTTTATCGGCTAGATGCAAGAAAATTGCAAGGAATTGCGTAAATAAATACGTAAGAAGAACATGTAAATTGAAACTATATAAAGTATATAGAATCTATAAATATATCTTATATACATAAAAAGGTGTGAAGGTAGAAAGGAACAAAAGAAGCATTTGTAAGTTTTTTTTGTGTGTGTTCAAAGTCAAAATTTACTTGAGAAAGAGGCCTCCTGTCTCTTCAGAAAAGAAGTGTAGAAAAACGGTAAACTCTTCTTTACACACACACACACACACACATCCTTTTGACACAAATCCGTGTAAATCCTGAGAGCAAATCCACCTCTGGTATTGTAGGAATAGGAAGATGTACCAATTACTCACACATATTTAGACATACCCTGAATATCCAAGACTCAAGACTCAAGACATCTTCTGTGGATATATATATAGAGTGAAAGTGAAAGTAGGAGCAGCAGCAGTGCTTTCTCTGCTAGTATACTTTCTTTCTCATACCCCCACCTGTTACTTAAGCATTAGAGGAAGCGCATCTTTCTCTCCCTCTCCTGTCCGTGTGTGTGTGTGTGTTAAAGTGACTGTGAGTATGCACGTATAAAAGTACGAACGTACGAAGAAGGAAATAATTTAACTATTTGTCAGAAGAAACGAAGAAATCGATCGAAAGGAGTTCGAGACAGACTTTGTGAGTGAATCCATCGAAACTCAAAAGTCACTCGAGAGTACATTTCTCCTTCTCTTTTGCTTCGTACAAATTGACAATTCAAGCTCAACTGGGTGGCTGGCTGTTGAGGAGGTTGAAGAAGAAGAAGAAGAGTTGTTGCTGGTTGCAAGAAGTCCATCGCAGTTCATTCGGCGTTCTTCAATCTTCGGGAGTTTGAAATGTTTGAATCCTCACATAAAACGCGTGGCTAGAAAATCCAATCTTGTTTTTATATTTCCTCTTCAATTTTTGTTGCGTATTGAGTGCAAATTCTTTATGGGAGAGCCGAGATGCTGCAAAGTAGGAAACTAGGAAAGTTACTCAGAGCTCATCTTCTTCTTGTCGAATTATGTGTCAAAAGTGTAAATACTTTAAATATATTTATGAGGGAAATGGGTTCATACATGTGAAGGAATTCACGGGATAAAGAAATTTCATTGTTGACTGTGTTACTGTGTAGTTTGCGTACTTTGTGAGATGGAAATTTGGAGATGAAAAAATATACGAAAAAATATAAAAGTATTGTGAATGCTATAGAGTACAGAATGTGTGGTGCTATATAATAAAAATAAATTTATTCCGAGGAGAGCCACGTGTGGGGGATTATCGTGATGAATTACAAAAAATTTAGTGAGCTTTGTTCGTTCTTAAGGGAAGTAATAAAAGCAGATGGTTCGTAATAAAATGATTTGGAAAGAGAGGAATTGTTTTTGGAGGTTTTATGGGTCCGTTTAATTACACGGATGAATGAGTTGTAGAACGGGGAGAAACGTGTAATAAAAGTAATGTTGGGAGTATTTTTATTGTTCCGTGTGTGTGTGTATAGATGGATGTGTACGTTGTTTCCGAGTGACTGGACTAGGAATCAATTAAGACGACTTTTGCTTTTTGCCCGTTAAGATGAGAGAGAGAAAGGAGGAAGAAAGAGGTAAGCTGTAAGCTCACAGGCCACAACTCATTGCGAGAGAGAGAGAGAGAAATGTGTTGAAGAGATCTTTCGTCATCCGGCACAGAATTATATTCTTTATGGCTAAAGTTTGACACTAGCCGCAGAGACTGGAGACTCGAGACTGACGAGGGAGAAGTTATGGTGAAAGCTGGGGAAAGTCGCAGGGAGTCTGTGTTGTGTAGCAGCCTGTTGTAGATATCGAGTAAATATTTCTTGTGAGGATTTCAGGAGATAATCTTCTTTTTTTGGAATCAAGGAAAGCTTTTTTAAATTTTTCAACCGGAAAACATGAATATTTTTGTAGAAGTTCAAATCACAGGGATAATTGAATTTCCTGTCGTTTGAAATTTGGATTTTTTTAATTGTTTTTATTTGAACAATCAAGTTGTAGAGAAGTGTTACGGGGAAAAGTCGAGAATTTGGGATATTCACGTACTAAAATTTGTTATTACGATGTAAAAATGCGTGTATGCTGGATTAGCTACTTTCCCGTAATCTGTGAAGTTGCTTTACTTTCTCCATTACTTTGAGTAATAAATCCCAAGGTAATTCATAAACTTCTCAGTTAATAAATTGAATTAGTATGAATGGATGTTTTGTGCAGTGGAGGGAAAAGACGTAAGTTAGAGTTAGAGTAGAATATGTAGAGCGTACAAATATAATAAGAGAGTGAGATTTAATTTCGAGGAATTAATTAAATATTTGATTATTGGCTGAGTTTGAATCGGCTTGAAATTAAGAGTGGAGGTAAATAGAAAATAGTAAATATTTGTTTATCTTGAGACTTGAGACAGATTTCTTCGTAAGGTAGATTGCTACCTTTGTAATTTCTTGTTGAAAGCGAATCCACTTCCATTTCAGCTGCCTAACTTCATTTCAACTCGCAAGTGGTTTTATGACACAAGTTTGATGTGGTGGTGGTTTGTTGTAACTCTTCAACTTGCACTCGTCAACTTTCTCTCGTGTTGTTCGCCTTGGTGCTCGTCGTTTGGTAGCAATAAATTCTCTTTTGTGAGAACATAAATCGCTTCTCATGCCAAGTCTCATCATCACACAGTAAGGAGAAGCTATATATATATATATATATATGGTCCCTTTAGAGTTACCAACGTTCGTTTCCCAAATGAAATTAACTCATACATAAAACACATTTTAATCTTAAGAACTTACAGACAGAGGTTTATTAAGGATAGAAAGCTTTCGTTGATTTTAATAATGCGTCTATTATAAGGTAGTTTAGCTTTAAGAGGAACAGGGAAGAAGATGGTCACACTTCAAGTTCAAGCTTTACACTTTGTGTTTGTAGGAAGGAAATATTTTGAATAAGAAGAAGAGAGAGAGAGAGGAAGTCAAGAATCAAGAGGCCCATTATTATTATTGAAAGGGGAAAGGGAGAAAGTAAGGAGAGAGATACGGAGTGAGTAATTTAAATGCATGACAAGGTAAATGTTCTTGAAGGAAACAAGAGAAGAGAGCTTCTTAGGTTGTTAGTAGTTGGGAGGAAAGTGCTTATGAATTTGTAAGGAAATGAGGGATGACAGGAGAAATATACAAAATCATATATTTCCGAGTAAATAGCCTTAGCTGGATATGGGAACTTATAGAAATATAAAATATACGAAGTAAGGAAGAGTATTAAGCTTTCCTTTGCACGGTCGTTTGTGGGGAGAACGTCTTCGTTGAAAGCTGCGACTGGTGGATAAGTGATTTGAAAGTTTGGCATAAGCACATGTGGAATTTATGGTGTAAATAAAGTTCCAAGGGGGTTGTTGGTTGTTGGTTATTTGTGAGTTGAATGTGTCGTCCTGCGTGTGAAGAGCCGAGATAAGAAGAATGAAGAAGATGAAGATGATGGTTGTTGAAGCTGAAGGTGTCTAGAGTTTTTTATTGGGATGGGAAGTGATCGAGAGAGAGGAGAGAGGGTAATTTACTCAGCACTTGGTGTTGTGTGTTGTGTGTTGTGTGTGAGCTACGTGCTGATCAAAGAAAGTCAGAAGAGACAAGGGAATAAAAGGATATAATGAGGATGATTAGTGGAGTGGAAGGAATGAAATGCGCGTAATTGTTTCGTGGGACAGGGAGAAGGAAAGACGTGTTCTTTTATCTAAGGGATATAGAAGGTATATAATAGAGGAAGTATAGGGATTACAATAAAGGAAGGTGGAGTAATTCCACTTGCATAAAACGCCAATAAAATCCTCAAGTGGAAAGTTACACAACAAGGAGAAAGGGGAAATTGGTGGTGCGTGATTTAATCGTGTCTTAAATGGGTAAACGTGTGTGTGTCTCTCTCTCTTGTATTGTGTATATTGCGTGAATGTTTTGTACGTGGGAATATTTTAATTCAAGTGCGTAAGGTGAAGGAGAAAGCAGGAGACTTGTTTATGAAGATTATTATTGTTTTCCATAATAAAAGATGAGATGAGGGGAGCAAAATGGAAGTGGATGTGTTCAGTGGAATACACGTAATTTTAAGTGCATTTTGGGAAGTTTAATAAGTCGGGTTGGGAGTGGAGGTGAGTGAAAGTCTGCACAAGATTCATTTGGATTGTTTTTTAAATATTAGCCATCATTACATCTACTTAATAGTTACACAGTTAGTTTTAATTCGTAGCTAAGATAAGGTTAGTGAGGTTAGTAAGCAGTTCATAAATGTAGATGTTCTTTGAGTGTCTTTTGATATAAAAGAAATTCCCAATGTAAAATCGAAAGGGAAGAAAAGCTTTTAGTGTTTTCTTTTGGTGTTTATTCTCGGCAGTTTCTTCCCAGTGTGTTAGAAGACTACGTGAGGTTTCGTGAAGAGATCCTAAGGCGTAAAGTGCGACTGTTGTTCCAAAACACGAGAGTGAAAACAAACTTGGGTGAAATAAGTAGATTACTAATGGCAGAATTCTCCAGTTTCTCAATGCTCCGTAGCCAAAGCAACATGACAAAATAAATGCCGACATCAACGTTGTTGGAATCAAAATGGGAGCTAAATTACGAGTAATTAGGTTTGCGATGATACAACAGCATTTAAAATAATGAAGGGCTACGTTTGACGATTTACGATAAGGATTGCCTGCTAATGCAAGACTACTTAAATTTTTGAAAAAGATACGTACAATTAAGATGAAGTAGATCAAAACAGTAAATAAGGGAAGTAAAAGTGAACAAATGTGCATAGAAATAAAGTAGAGGGAAATTGATCGAATTATCTTTTTGTAAATTTCTGGTACTGGCCAATTCTTTGTAAAAGTGTAATACGGATCGGATGAGCGTACGAATGGAAAGTAGAGAAGACACAGAGGTACGAAAGCAATTACAGGAATCACGCCATACAGAGGAGTTGTAATGTATTTGATTGCCTTCTTATCGGCAGCAGTAAAGAAACCTTTAAGAATGAAAATATTGATGTCTTAAATTAGATTCACTGACCTAATTTAGAAGTATTACCTTGAAGTGAGTTGTTGTAGAGATTGATCGAATAATGAACAGTTGTGATACACTCGTCAAATCGATTTGTATACACATGGAAGAGAATTAAGTTGTCGAATGAAAGCACAAGTAGCAATACGCACATTAATGTTTGGTTCTTGTTCCAATTTGGGTCAGGAATCATGAGTTGCTTAAAAGCAATGCTGATAATGACAATGAACATGAAGAATGAGTTGAGAAATTGAAAGTACCATAGTAACCGCTTGGGGATTTTGCTGAGTGATTTTAGGAATGAAGGGTTTCCTGAGGTATTAAATGCATGCGTGCTATTTTTCCAAGGAAGAGATCTATTGTATAGAATTTCAGGAATTAAAAAAGTGGCTTTCAGTGGTTCCCACATTGTTAATAAGTGTGTCTTGTCTAACGAGATTCTTGTAAGTTAGTGAACTGTGTTATTTCGAAGTCAACCTTTCAAACTCGCTGCGGACTTTTTTGAGAGTTGTGGCATCAAAATAAACATTAAGATCTTGATTGTGGTAATAAGTACTTTTATACTTTATAGTTTTGCTTTCAGGGCTGGGTATATTTTTTATAGTAAAAATTTAAATTCAAGTAAAGTAAATTGCTTCAACCTACTTTATTTCCTGGAGTGCCCAGTTAGCTAATATTAAGTTAATACGTAATTTCTATGTGGCAGCAAAAAACTCAAGTAGTACTTAGAGACCTTCCCATTTCGCACGAAACATTTCAGTTCTGTTTATCTAAAATCTGGTTTTTGATGCTTTTATATTTTAAGGTGAAAGTATCTTCCAAATCGGAACTACAAATTATAACTGAGTTGTCCATTTACAAATTATTTACTACGAAAGTGAGCAGCCTTAAATTTGTTTATCTTTTGATATTGTTCTGTAAATTAAGGCTAGAAATTATTCCAATTGGCCAATAAGTCATTTAAAAAATGAAAGATATTTAAAGATAGATAAAGATAACAGCAATTATTTTATTATTTGTAATTTGTCTAACAAAAATTCATTTAAATAATTGTTTGAATCAGTGTGTAGCAAAAATCATGGAGCGCACAACTGAAAATAGTCCAAGAACGGTATTATGATGAAATCACAGCCCTCTAAGTTAGCACGCTAAGATACTATGAGAGGTTTTCTCGAAAATTATGTGTAGCGTGAATAAAAAACAAGGACACGGTTTTTGAATATTTTTCTCATATTTATCTGTTACAAACGGATTTCTTTATTGTCAGTACTCTTAGACCAAACGTGTAATTCATAAAAAATCTCATAAGAATATAAAATGTTTTTCATAAAACTAGGAAGATATAATAAGGCTGATGCAATAGTAAATTACAGAAGATGCATATTCTCGCTTGGTTGCTTTCTTTATATACAAAAACGGACCAACAGACACCTTCAGAGGATGCATTGCTGCCAATATTCGTTTTTCAAGTTTATCCTTGCTTTGATATTTCCATCGTCTAATCAAAATTTCGGATGAATCGTTAATCTTTTGCCCAAGAGGAAGGAGTACTCCTAAAATCACAAAATTTGTAATGAAGAAAAGTGAAGGGTAGACAAGATAAATTCCAAAAATGGGAAGAGTTTTCCAACGACGGATGGAGCTGTAGCCAGAAACACACGCAATAGAGAACGCAAGGAAAAGTCCACTTGGGCCTGCGAAGGGAATTATGCACCTGCAAATTGCTGCTGTCAAGTAGGACATTCCAGCATACAAATGCCTTAGTTTCTTTTTACTAGCATAATTTGTGTTAGCAAATTCAAAAGTGTACGTAGCTTTACGTCGTCTTCCACCTGAAAATATTCCTTGTGTTTTTGACAGCTCCGTGAGTCTCCGTAGGAATAAAACACAAATGACGCCGTACATCGCCATAATAAACATTGTTGGAATTAGCAAGAATACGAAATGAACAGATGGAAGGCCAAGTGCTAAAGATCTGAACAGTTTTTTTACGATGCGATGAACAGGCCAGTTTAAAGTGAGGATGTAGTAAGGATCAGAAGTTCTTCTTATTGATGTAATGAATGGAAATATGAGAACTGTGTGAATTACATAAAATATTGCTTTCATTGTTCTATTGATTTTCTTGAAGATGAGTTGTTCTTTCGTGTCGAAAATGCTTTGATCTGTTTAATGAATTTGATTATTATTATTAAAAGTATGCTCATTTTTGTAATGAACTTTACCTTCAAGTGTTTTTTGGAATGTGTAGAGCTGGCGAATGAAGTCGTTGAAGCCAATGTTGTGTCTGTATTCCATGAAAATGAGCAGCAGCGTCATTGTGAAGTTAACCAAGGTTATCATGCATACAATCGTTCTACTTAATGACCAGAGATAATCACCAAATGGATAGACAATTTGTTTGATGCAAATGAAAGAAGTGTAAAATACAAATGTGAGAAGCTGGAAATTCTGAAATTGCCAGCAAAAACGCTGAAGAGCTGTCCGTCTTCTGGAGGACAGAGGATACTCTGCTTCATGGGACTTCCAATAAATTGGCTTAGCGTAGAAAAGTGAAGGCGATTTAAGGCATAGTTCGAATGCTTCCCACATTTTAAAGCTTGATATAACGGAAAAGACACTCGTGTGAACATTAAGTGCACACTGACAGTTCTCTTACACAATATTCAGACACTTTAAACTATTTTGAAGTGTTGGATTACTCTTTAGGTTGAGTTTCAGGTAAGAGATGTTTGACTTCACTTTTTCATATG
The DNA here is from genome assembly GCA_034696625.1 of Isotomurus palustris. Classification (NCBI taxonomy): domain Eukaryota; kingdom Metazoa; phylum Arthropoda; class Collembola; order Entomobryomorpha; family Isotomidae; genus Isotomurus; species Isotomurus palustris. Next base: position 780 of record JAQGAD010000621.1, on the reverse strand, counting down.
AAGGAAATCGGTTTTGTGGTGGGTTTATCAGAAAAAATTACGTTTAAAATAGCTCAGGGAGGGTATCATTTCTATCTTACTATTGTAATTGGAAAGAATATAATTTATTCACTGAAAAAGGAGTTTTTCAAGGATTCTGTCGTCTGAAAGTGCTGAGTTTAATTGAGGTAAAATACGAGATCGAAAATTATGATATTTGAAAGGTTTTAAATTATTGAGTCATTACATTTACGTTATAAAGAACTTAAATTGTTCTCTGTACATACTCGCATGATTAAGGTGATTTTATTTTCACTTTCTATTGATGGCTGATTGGCTAGTAAATGACTTTGTTTTCTAAACTTAAGTGGTTGGACAGGACTAATGATATGTCTGATAACCATCATGGCTCCGGTTTTTAAAGTTTAAACGGTTAAGTTTTCCACAGTTTATCTTATTTTCAAGAATGCTCTTTGATTCTTATTTTTAAGCTCTATTTATGAAGTGAGGCATGCTGATGTAGCCCAACAGTTGTTTTAATTTGTCATGTACCTTGACATAGTCGAATTGTTCAGAAACCTGATTATTTCAAAGCGACCCGATGTTTTCATATTTTATTGTCATAAAGGTTGTGGCGTAATTACGCAAGAAGTATGTATATTCTTTTCATTGAAGTGAGTTCGAGGTGGTTTATGTGAAGGCGATGGCCAGTTGAGTTTTGTGTTTTGGTCAAGTGAATAATGTAAATCATTGATATTTGTTAAATTGGAATATTCTGTGTTGAAGTTTGCATAATATTGG